>PVHP010040314.1:0-15935 GCA_004024765.1 Zapus hudsonius | reverse complement strand
CTGGATCAAACCATGACAGAGGGAGAAAGAAAGGAAGGGAGGAAGGAAGGAAAGACAGAATAGCAAGATGGAAGCTCGTCTGAACTACCTGAGATTCTGTCTCAAAAATACCAGAAAAGGGCTGGAGAGATAGCTCAGTGGTTAAGGTGCTTGCCTTCAATGCCTAATGACCCAGGTTCAATTCCCCAGTACCCACATAAAGCCAGATGCACAAAGTGGTACATCCATCTGGAGTTCATTTGCAGTAGCTAAAGGCCCTGGTTCTTTCTTTCTTTCTTTCTTTCTTTCTTTCTTTCTTTCTTTCTTTCTTCCTTTCTTTCTTTCTCTCTCTCTCTGCCTCTCTCCTTTCCTTGCACATAAATAAAATATTTTTTTAAAATGATTATAAAAAACAGAAAAAAGAGAGAATGATGAAAAGAAGGAAGGACGGTAGCAAGGGAGCGAAGGAAGGAAATGATAAAATTCACAGGACCACAGAGAGGCATGCACAAAGAATTAAATGAGGAAAAGAGAAAGACAGAGAAAAATAAAGAAATTGCATATGAAATTCTAGTGTATTTTAGAAATGTAGAGGGGAAGAATGAGCAATTGTAAAATAAAACAAGAGAGGTGGATTTTATTGGCATAATTAAAATGGACAATAAAGGAGCTTTTATGAAATTGTTTCCAGGAACTCTAGAAGGAGAAGGCAGTGGGATTGTTCCAGCATGCCATGAATAATAAAGGAATGCCTGAATTGTCAGCCAACAGCCCACATCAAGTGAGAAGTATGTTCAAGCTGTGTGTGGAGAAACACTTCAGGCCCTGGGGTACCGGCTGACACTTGTGGGCTTGGCCTCCTCCCCTGGCCCAGGAGCTCCTGCTTTGGATGGAATATGGGGACAAAGATGAAAGGATACAGAAAACAGAACTCACTTCTCCTTTGGATCTGTTAACAAACATTTACAGGAGATGACTGTGTGCCAAGCAGAGTGTCTGCTACTGAGAAAAATACAAGAATAAATAAGAGACATTGCTATACTTTGACAAAAATAGAAGCAGAAAGGGTAGGTGAGTACTGAAAATAGCTTTCAAGACAAGACAGCGTAGTGTTCAAAGCTACAAAAATGAAAACAACATGAAATATGATAGAATCAAAGTCATGAGGCAGACAAGATATTAATGAACATTCATTCAAGGACTGTAAATCCAGTTACTTGGGAAAAAGTGAGGCAGGGGGATCACAAGTTCAAGGACAGTCTGGGCAATTTAGAAACACCCTGCATCACAATAAAAATTTTTTTTCTTTTTCTTTTTTTTAGATATTATTTATTTATTTATTTGCAAGCAGAGAAAGAGACAGAGAGAGACAGAGAGGAAATCCAGACACAGACGCCACCATGTGCATCTGGCCTATGTGGGTACTGGGGAATTGAACCTGGGTCTTTAGGCACTGGAGATAAGTGCCTTAACCGCTGAGCCATCTCTCCAGCCCCAATAAAAAATTTTTAAAAAGAGAGCCGGGCGTGGTGGTGCATGCCTTTAATCCCAGCACTCGGGAGGCAAAGGTAGAGGATTGCCATGAGTTCAAGGCCACCCTGAGACTACATAGTGAATTCCAAGTCAGCCTGGACTAGAGCGAGACCCTACCTCGAAAAACCAAAAAAAAAAAAAAAATTTAAAAAGAGATGGTGGGGCTGGAGAGATAACTCAGTGGTTAAAGGCACTTGCTTGCAAACCCCAATGACCCAGGTTCGAGTCCCACATAAAGTCAAATGCACAAAAATGTCCTATATGTCTGGAGTTCATTTAAAGTTGCAGGATTTGATAGAAACATAGATATATAATACACAAAGAAGAGCTGGGTATGGTGGCACATGCCTTTAATCCCAGTACTCGGGAGGCAGAGGTAGGAGGATCACCATGAGTTCAAGGCCACCCTGAGACTACACAGTGAATTCCAGGTCAGCCTGGGCTAGAGTAAGACCCTACCTCGAAAAACCAAAAAAAAAAAAAAAAAAAATCAAAAAAAACACAAAGAAGGTGTCAGATTCGGTAAATGTATGGAATAGATATAAAACAGTTCATTTTTATTCTAACTATTCAATTCAACTGTACAAATTAATGGGTTTCACCCACAACTGTTTTTAAATTTTTTAACTACATTAGCTATATAAAGCAAACAATGATGGTGTACTCAGGGTTTATAATATATGAATAATATATTGATATAATATATTATTATAACCATAGTATGAATCTATAATGATATAAATAATAAAATGAACAATACCAATAGCATAAGGACAGGCAAGGGGGTTAGTGAGTATGGGCTCTTGTAAGGTCTTTATACTTCACACAAAGTCTTTCTAATTCAAGTCGGACTGGTAATCTAAAAAGATGTAGTTGCAACAACCACTGAATAAAACAGGCCTATAGGCAAAGGTCAACAGGAGGGCTGGAGAGATGGCTCAGGTAAACGCCCTTGCTGTGAAAACATAAGGACCTGAGTTCAATCCCCAACACCCGTGTAAAAAGCATACCTATAACCCCAAGATGAGGGAGGCAGAGAAAGAGGATTGTTGGGCTCCAGTCACCCAGTCTAACCAAAAATCCAGAGAGCTCCAGGTCCAGTGAGGGACTCTGTGTCAGGGAATAAGGAGGAAGAGCTAGAGAGGACACCTGATGTCTTCCTTGGGCCTGCGCAATGTGCTCACAGGTGTGAGCATCTACACACATCTGCATAAACCACAGGTACTACAAACCCTCAAACAGAAAGGTCAGTAGAGCAAGTAGTAAGTGCTTCCTTCATAGACAGAGACAGAGAAGGAGAACCAAGGGGAAAGAACAGGGAACTCGAGAACAAATAAGAAAATCTAGAAACAGATCCAACCTCACTTGCCGAGCTACTGTGAAGAAACCCTGTGATATAGGTGTGAAGTTTGGACAGTGAGTTACAGGATGGAGGGGGCTGTGGTGACAAAGTAATAGAAAGGTAACCTGAGACTAATGTGAACCCTGCTAGAATTAGGTTCTAAGTGGCCATGCTGCTTCTTATATTTTTCAGGGCCCATACTGCTCTGTATTGCTCTGTACCACTCTCACGAAGGGACCATTATGGAAACCACCTACGTGGCTTCATGGATCAACTTCATGCAATTGAGTTTGGGGTCTCCCCCACAGGAAGGAGGCTGAGCTGGTTGTTTGAGGTGTTAGAAGGCAGGAGGGAAGGTGGCAGACTAGTGCTCCATGAGAACTCGGTGGGAAGAAAACGTCCAGCTGGAGAAAAAGCTCCATACAGCAATGGGAAGAAAAGAACGACAGAAGAGGAAGAGGGCACAGGACCTAACCAAACTTACGGAATGGGAACTAAGCAACTGTAAACTTAAATTTTGCCAAGGTTTTTAGTAGTCAATAGACAAAAGATCAATTAAAACAGTGCTCTCATATGTGATATGTGCAAGCATATCACCTCCACCAGTATGTGTAGCTAAATGACCAAGGGACATGGCCAAGAGTGATTCCAGTCAGTAGGTCCGCATTTAGTGAGGATTTTCTTTTCTGTAATACGTGTGTGTGTGATGTTCATGTATGTATGGTTGCACATGCACTGATGGATACCAGGAACTTGTGCCACTGCAAACAAACACCAGACATGTGTACTACTAGTTTTGCATCAGGTATATGTGGGTAGTTTGGGAATTGAACCAGCAGGCTTTGCAAGCAAGCACCTTTAACTGATGAGCCATCTTCCCCTCCTCTCCTTCCACCTTTTTTCAGGATCTGTCAATGACCTGAAGTTCATCAATTAGTCTAGACTGGCAATCCAGTGAGCCCTAGGATTCTCCTTTATTTACCATCATCCCACAGGGCTGGGATTACAGGTCAAATAAAATGTCCTAAAACTAAGTACATAGCTCCAAGAAATACCCAATTTTGTTCTGCCTGGGAACACAGCTTGCTGGGGGCTGGGAACCTTGCACCGGTATTGCTGAGAAGCCAGCTCTCTGAGGGTAGCAAGTTTTTGACCTGGGGACCCAGCTGGCTGAGGACACTGAGGCTTCCACCCAGGAATGCAGATTGCTGAGGGCCCAGAACCTTGCACTGAGAAGCCAGCTCTGAGGGTAGGAAGTCTCTCACCTGGGGACCCAGCTAGCTTAGAGAGAGAGGCTTCCACATGGGAACATAGCCTATACTGGCTCCCTCATTAAGAAAATTAGACCTTAATCTAGAAATGGGTAGATCACAATGCAAAAAAAAAGCACAACACATCAAGCTGAGAGTTCCCCACCAAGGCCCCCTAGTCCCACAATGGAAGTTGCCACTGAAAATGTAGGAGAGATAACAATCCCAAAATGAGAGTAAAATAACCTCAGGACATAACTGCAATGAGGCACTAACTAAGCTATTGGCTAAGCTGAAATCAGTCACAAAACACATATCTCAAATACATAAGCCTCACATCAGACTTAACTTAATTAAAAAGAATCAGAGAAACTTCAAGAGAGAAATAAGCAACTTGAAGGTTAACCAACAATGGGGGGAACTCGATAATCAGCTGATTAGTTCAATAAGGATATAACCAAATGCAAGGATGAATTCCAGGAAACACTAACAAAAATAAAACTAGACTTGAAACTGGAACTCACCAGAGAGATGGAGACTATTAAAAAAAAACTAGCAGAAAACAAAAACCAAACAGAGTGATTAAAAGCCTCTTTAGAATTTTTCAAACCCAGAGTTAATAACCAGGAGGACAGAACCTCAGACCTCAAAGACAAAACAGAATAATAGGGAATCCAAAAACTTCAATAAATTCAAAAAATTGTGTTAACAAAATATGAGGGAACTGTGGGATACCCTAAAGAGACAAAACGTCAGGGTCGGGGGATTCCAGAAGGAAAAGAAACCCAGGCCAAAGACATAGAGAATGTATTCAACAAAATTATTGAAGAAAATTTTCCCATTCTTGCAAGAGAGAGGCTGATCCAGAAACAAAAGGCCCACAGACCTTCAAACAGACAGGAACAAAGAAGGAACTCTCCAAGACGTATCTTAGTTAAAATGCTAAGCATAGAAAGCAAAGAGAGAGTGTTAAAGGAGCAAAAACAACACATCACATATAAAGACAACCCCATCGACTCATGGGAAACCATGAAGGCCAGAAGGGCCTGGAACAATGCTCTTCAAGGCCTAAACAATTATGGCTTCCAACCTCGACTACTGTACCCGGCGAAGCTAGCCCTCATAATAGATGGAGAAAGGAAAATGTTCCATGATAAAAGCCAGCTCTACAATTAAATGAACACAAAGCCAAACTTATAGAGGATACTCTAGGACATATTCCACACAGAAGAGTCAAACAACCAACCTCAAGAGCCCAATAGAGGATGAGCATAATAACCAAAATTAGTGTGCTCACAACATACGAGACATCAACCCCATAAACCTTCCACCATGGCAGGGCTGAACAAACCAACCCTAGGACTCAAGAAGAAAAGAAATCATTAAGGTGAGAGCTGAGATTAATGAAATGGAAACTAAGAAAATAATTTTTAAAATAGATGAAATGAAGAGCTGGTTCTTTGAAAAAATAAACAAGATCAACAATCTTGATCTTGGCCAATCTAATTAAGTGAAAAAAACAGAAGGCCCAAATCAACAAAATCAGAAATGAAAAGGGAGGGGTCACAACAGATACTAATGAAATTGAATCATCAGGACATACTTCCAAATCCTCTACTCCACAAAATTGGAGAACCTGGAAGAAATGGATGAATTCCTAGACACCTACCACCTACCAAAGCTTAACCCAGAGTAGACAAAGCTCCTAAATAGACCTATCACATTCACCAAGATTGAAAATGTAATAAAAAAAAAATCTCCCCAAAAGGAAAAGTTCAGGACCAGATGGATTCTCAGCTGAATTCTACCAAACCTTCATCATAGAACTAAAACCACTCTTTCTGAAGCTTTTTCTGTAATTGGAGAGCAGGGAATGCTTCCAAACTCCTTCTATGAAGCTGGCATCACCCTAATACCAAAACCAGACAGATACAGCAAGAAATGGAAACTATAGACCTATATCCCTGATGAATTTAGATGCAAAAATTCTGAACAAAATCCTTGCAAATTGAATATAGCAACATATCAAAAGTATTATCCACCTTGACCAGGGAGGCTTTATCCCAGAGATGCAGGGATGGTTCAACATACAGAAGTCGGTTAATGTGATCCACCACATAAATAAACTGAACTACAAGAACCACATGGTCATCTCAATCGATGCAGAGAAGGCCTTTGACAAAATTCAACATTACTTCATGATCAAAATGCTAGAGACAATGGGCATAGATGACTAACTTATACCTCAACATAATAAAGACAATATGCAAATCTTCTAAAGTCCAAATCATACTCAATGGGGAAAGACTCAAGGGGTTCCTACTAAAATTGGGAACAAGATAGGGGTGTCTACTCTCACCACTGTTCTTCAACATAGTCCTGGAAGTTCTAGCCCAAGCAATAAGACAGGAGAAAGACATAAAAGGGATACAAACTGGAAAGGAAGAAGTGAAACTATCCCTTTTTGCAGATGACGTGATCTTATACATAACTGAAGATAGTACCAATAAACTCCTAAAGGTGATAAATACCTTCAGCAAAGTGGCAGGACACAAAATTAATCCACAAGAATCAGTAGTAGCCTACCTGTATGCAAATACATGCAAACAGAAAAAGAAATCAAAGAGACTGTCCCATTTTCAATAGCCTCAAATTTTTTTTTTTTTTTGAAGCAGGGTCTCATTGTAGCTCAGGCTGGTCTTGAATTTAGTAAGTAGCTGAAGGTGACCTTCTGATCCTCCTGTCTCTACCTCCCAAGTGGTGGAATTATAAGCATATACTACTGTGCCTGGTTTATTCAATGCTGGGATGGAACCCAGGGCTTCCTGCATGCTAAGCAAGCACTTTATCACCTGAACTACAGACCAGCCCACCAATATTTGTAAATTTAAATTTATTTTTAACCAGTATATAGACGCTTAAAAATTGCACTACTGGGCTGAAGAGATGGCTTAGCAGTTAAGGAGTTTGCCTGCAATGCAGAAGGACCAGAGTTCGATTCCCCAGTGCCCACATAAAGCCAGATGTACAAGAGGGCACATGTGTCTGGAGCTCACTTACAGTGGCGGGAGGCTAGTCTCTCTCTCTCTCTCTCTCTCTCTCTCTCTCTCTCTCTCTCTCTCTCTCTCTCTCTCTCTCTCTCCCTTTCTCAAATAAATAAAATAAAATAAATAAAAATCAGATTTAAAAAATTGTACTACTGAGGTACCAGGTGATGTGATTAAAAATATCTCCTCGGACTTAGCATTTCTTTATGATTAAAAGCACTCAACATGCTTTCCCTCGGTTTATTATTTTTATCTACGGTCATCTGACCTGGAATTGGTTCTTCTTTCTCCCTGGTCTTCGGTGAGCACCACGATTCTATCAGCTGCTTCGAAAACAGCTGGTTTGATCCACATGTGAGTGAGATCATCCAGTCATGTCTTCCTGGGCCTGTCTGATTTCACTTAGCACAGTGCTTTCCAGGTTCATCCATATCATCATAAATGACAGGATTCCATTCTTTTTTAAGGCTCCTGAGATATCCTGTCTCAAAAAATACTAATAATGAGGTGGAGAGTGAGTGAAGACACCCCACATTAATCTCTGACCTCCGTATGCAAGTGCACACACGTGCAGGTGCTCCTACCTACCCACACATGTACACACACACACATGAACATGCATACACACATCACACATGCACACACACACAGCACACACATTTAAAAAAAGCTTTAGAGGTGAAAGCATGAGATTTTACTTGTCTCCTCTCCAAAACAAATTTGAAAGATATTTAAACCAGAATGAACCAGAAAATCCAGGATGTGGAAATGGCGTGTGCCATATGCTTGCTTGCTTTGGCCGGGGTCTTCCAGCCGGCAAGTCCTTGCTGGGTCACCACTCTGTCAAACCCCTTCCTCCCAGGTCAAGCCTGCTCCTGGAAGGAAAAAACCCAATAGCTCCCAAGGCCATGAGCTCTGGTGTAGCAGTGGGAGCTCCTTTCTCCATAAGGTCAGGCCAGGCGCTGCAGAGCCCTCCTGGAGGGGTTTCACCCTGGCCCAGCAAGCCAGGACTGCCCTGTGCTGGAGCAGGTCCCCTTATTGCCCCCTCTTGAGGAGTCAGCCGGTTTGTTTGCCCTGTGGGTCCTCTGACACAGGACCAGACAGGGCAAGTTCATTGGAGGTGTTTCCAACTCCTTTCGGCTCTACTTGCCTGCGCTGATCTGTGGTTTTTCTCTGCTTTGATAGACAGGAAAACCCCCCCTAAGGGCTGGAAAAATTGCAATCGGATAGTGTGTGTGCAGTGCCACCTGGCGACCACACGTGCGCATCACATCCTCTTCCAGTTGGATATCTGTCTCCAGGTCCACATAGGCAGACATGGGGGGCTATGGAACGGCCTGCTTTCCCCCAGAACTTCAGACACTGATTTGTGGTGGCTGAAAAGCTGCCTTCTCACAGGTGCAAGTCACCAGTAATATGGACAAGCCACAGAGTTGTGTCTAAAGTAACCAAGACTTGAAAAGTCTCTCTGAAATCTACATGTCTGTAATTGACAAAAGACAGCAGGCAAGAACTTTCTTGCTGTTCCTATAAATCATAACAAATAGAATTTTCCCCTTTACCATGAGTCCTGGAGTCCTTATGTATAGTGCAGGATATTTGGGGTTCCCTTAGCATGGCCTCCCCCTGGATTCCAAATTCCACAAGAGCTCTGATGTGCATGAAGAAAAGAAAAGGTGTGAAGCAGACATAATGATCAACGGAGAAGCAGGAGAAATAAGTTCTAGCTTAGGGCTGCTACTCACAAGTGACCTTGGATGAGTTACTCTCTGGAGATTGGTATCCCAGACTCTTAAATTTTGTTTGCAAAACATGTTATCCATCATGTTATCTTGTCTCTAAAACAATAACCTGGTAAAATTTTTTGTTTCACGATCAGATATACAAGAGTTTTGTCCAGCAAAATTCTTCCAGGCATGTGCAGGAAGGGGCTGAGAAGGCAGCGAGAACTGTGGCCAACCCAACTCTACCAGCAAGACCAGAAATGATAGCTGACTCCCTGGCAGGAGATGAACCACCCCTAACACATCAGCTAGGGCCCAGGTGAACCCCCAGAGGAAGTGGCGTAGACTAAAACATTCAGCATAAGGGTGTTAATCCTCTCCTAAAATGATATATAGCTTAAATGGATTTCCTGTCAAAATTTCAGCAAGATTTTTGTAGATATAGACAACAAGTGTGATTGGGGGCAGGTGGGAGAGAATGAAAGAAAGCTGGATCTATGGATGGACCGACCACACCGTCACTGCACCACCAGGACTGATGACACCTCATTCCTCATCTCTTTCTCATTGTGAACCCTTAGCTATGCTTCATTCTCCCGGCTTTGTCCATGTTAAGGGAAGGGAGATGAAAGGAGAGAAACCAAGTGCTGAGTGTGTGTGTGTGTGTGTGTGTGTGTGTGTGTGTGTGTGTGTGTGTGTGAATGCACACATGTACCTGTGTTTTGTTGATGTGCTTTGGGAGTTCTGGAAAATCCAAGGGGCTCACACCTTTAATCCCAGCAACTCGGGAAGCAGAGGCAGGAGGATCACTGTGAGTTTGAGGCCAGCCTGAGACTACATAGTGAATTCCAGGTCAGCCTGGGCTACAACAAAGCTTTACCTCAAAAAAACAGAAACAAAAAAAAGTTTTAAAGTTGTAGAATTTTAAATTTTGTTTTTACAAGTATCTGTAAACCATTGATCCATCTCCCAAACCCCAAACTTATTTTCAATATGGGGATGACAGTATGCTCACATTCCTGACAGATAGTTAAAGAAACCCCAGCATTCCAAGTGAGAACTTGGTCAGTATTATCCCGTGGAAACACTGTATTCTATTCAACTGTTATAATCCTTAGGATTCTATGGGTCTCCTGCTCCAGGTGAATCCTGCTGGTTAAATGAAGTCTCCCACCCTGGCCTGGAAGAACTAACCACCATGAAGAACGTCAGTGCAGGAGGGATGTGTGAGTGCTAAGCAAGTCCCTTAGAGTGAAATTTGGCCTGGACTTGGGGTGGGGTGTTCAATAGGAGGTCACCATGCATAGCTTGGTATGGGAAGTCTTGTGTTGGGGGGGTATTGGAAAGGAGCTTCAAAAGCCAGAATCACCAGACCTCCAGAGAAATGCCAAAGGAGTCGTGAAAACAGAAAGGTCTTAACCATAAACACAGTAGTAGTACAATTGGCCCTTGGTAACCACAAGATCCATCAAAGGTGGGGCAAAAACAATGGGGGAAATTGCATTTCTACTGGACAATACAGAACCGTCTTCCTTAACATTGTGTTATGTGTCTGTTGGTTACTTTTTCATTACTACGACCGAATAGTTGAGAGAAACAGTTAGGGGAGGTGTAGTGGTTTGATCCAGGTGCCCGCCATAAACTTAATGTGTTCTGAATGCTTGGTCTTCCCGGCTCTCCAGAAGAACCTTACAAGCCAAGACCATGAAGGTTTATTTCATGATGGCCTGTCTACACAAAGCACCAGGCACGTGCTGACTGCGATACTAATAAGACTATTATCCTTACTCTTCAGGCAAACAGGAGGCAGCCAGAGGCTGGGACAGTGGACTCTAATACACAGAAGACCAATAAGTACGGAAAGAAGTCTTCCAGTTGGACAATGGCATAGGATAGGAAAGAGCTGGCCACCGCACCTTGGGAGATCTGCAAAACCTTCTAAAAGGTGAGATTCAACTGGGAGTTTGAAAGGCTTTAATAGCAGATGTGGAGAAAGAAGAAGGTGGTGAGTAAAAAAACATAGATTTTTCTCTTTCTTTTTTTAGATTTTTTGTTCTGTTTTGTTTTTTGAGGTAGGGTCTTGCTCCAGCCTAGACTGACCTGGAATTCACTATGTAGCCTCAAGGTGGCCTCGAAAAAGGCTATAATTTTATTGTTGGATTTTTCCTTACAGTACTGAGAATTAAACCTAAGGGCCTTGCAAATGCTAGGCAAGCACTCTACCACTGAACTATAGCCCCAGTCATAAAAAAAAAAATTTTTGAAACCTATGAGAAAGTGGCAAGATAAACAAGAGACCAATCACCACAGCAAGTCAGATAACCCAGGAAAGGTCAGTGGAGACACACCAACAATACCCAACACAACCCAAAGCAGAAGTCCAGAGACATTAAGATCTCAACAATAAAGCAGACTTGAAACTCACCCACCATGACTCAGGGAACTGAGCGGAAGAAAGGGCAGAAAAATTGCAAGAGCCATGCTAGGGGAGAATATCCAGAGACATTGCCCCCCTCAGCAACAACACACAAAGGGTGAGGGACTGGCTACCTCTTGCTCAATTCATAATCCCCTACCCCATGGACTGATCTAGTATGCCCAGCAAGGAGGATCTCCAGTGAGTTGGGGACAGGAAGGAGGGAAATGGGGGTATAAGCATAAGATGTGCTCATACAATGTATGTAACTTTGGATAATAATGATAATTAATTAAATTTTTTTAAAGTTTTAAGATAGGGCCTCATTGACTTTGATATTTCTCTGTAGTCCAGGCTGACCTTGAACTTAGTATCTTCCTGTCTCATCCTCCCAAGTAGCCTGGGCTACTAGGTCCAACTTCAGGTTTTGTTTTTGTTTTGAATTGACAAATTAAATTGTGTCCGGTTGTGGGGTACAATGCAATGGCTTATAGTAGTTGTTTGGTTTTTTTGAGAGAAAAAACCATATATATCCCAGTCTGGCCTGGAATTCGCCATGTAGCCCCAGCTAGTCTCAAATTCATGATTCCCCTGCCTCTGCCTTCTGAGTACTGAGATTATAGATGTATACCACCACCACACCTGAACAATACAATGTTTTGGTATATGATTATAATGTGGATTGATTAAATCAGTCTAATTAACAAATTAATCAACTCATACTATTTTGAGTTATAAAACCATTTAAAAATCTCTTCTTTCAGCAATGTTAAATGTATACTGCATTGTTATTTATTATAATAGTCATCATTCTGGGTGGTGGGACACTAAAACTTATCTTCTTCTCTAAATGAAACTTTGCCCTGTATGGTAGTGTTAATCAGATGGCCCCCCCTAAAATCATGTGTTTCAAATGCCTGGTCCCCAACTGGTAAAAATTTGGGAGGTTGAGCCTTGCTAGAGGATCTGTGTTGCTAGGGGCAGGCTTAGGGGTGTTCTAGACAGCTCCCCTTCTCCGGAACTCAGTTCACGCTCTTGCTATCTTCCACCTTCTGTCGCAAGGAATGGTGTCCAGCCTTTGCTCATGCCATCTTTTCTCTGCCATCATGAGGCTTCCTCTGAGACTCTAAGTCAAAACAAACCCTTTTTCCCCATCAGTTGCTTTTGGTCAAGTGTTTGTACATAGCAATGTGAAGGTTATTATAACAGAAAACTGGTACCAGAGGAATGGGGTCATTAACCCTTAGAAATCTGTATGTGCCTTTTGATCTTTTGGAACTGATTTGCAGGAGGAATATGGAACGATTGAAAACCTGGATTAAGAAACGTTTTACAATGCTATAAATAGAGCTTGGTGTATTATTCTGTCGAGCATTGAAAGACCTAAATGCCAACAGAACTGTGGACTGTGGAGGCTTAGCTGATGAGGGGAAGAAGATATTTTGTCATAACCGGGCTAGAGGCAGTTTCTGTGAGAGGCTAGTTGTGTTTTGCTTGTGTCATGAGAACTTGAGCAGAGTTGAGTTTAGAAGAAATGAATGTGAGTTGAAGGATATTTCATATAACGAAAAGAAAGTTTTGAGCTGGAGGCTATAGCCTAGTTCAGCTGCAATTGTCTAAAAGATTATCACCATTGAGACTGGGCCAGCTGTTCTGTATTGGGACAGTAGGAGGAAAGCGGACTCTATTGAAGGGTAGGGACCTAAAGGAAGAATGTTCAAGGAGTTTTCCTGCTCATCAAAGTCGGCTTTAGTCCCGCCTGGATTAACAAATTTGGTAACCCACCTGTGATGGTTAAATTTTGTTGTCAACTTGACCTGTTAACAATCCACAGTAATCTTGAGTGTTGTGTAGCAGATTTCCTCTGAATTGAAGAAGGAAAGGAGGCTCAGAGGATTCAGGAAGTCATGTTAACTAGAAACAAACATCCCTTCCTGGGAGGGCAGTGCAGGAAGGAAATTCCAGAGAATCAGGAAATCAACAAGTCTGGGAAAGGGTTATAAAACCTCACCCCAAGGCTATATAAAGGGGAAGGAAATCTCGCTCCTTCTCCTGCCTGTTTTATTTGTGGAGGGGTGAGGGGTAACTTCTCGCTCTGCTTGGATCCATGAAAGGGGACCAGCTTCTTTTGCCATTATGGAACTTCCCCTGGATCTGTAACTCCAATAAATCCCTTCCTCCCATAAACTGTGCCTGGACATTTGGAGATTCACCCCAGTAGCATGCGGCTATGATACCACCTGCTACAGTAGAATTATGGCAAATGTAGGAGAGATAAGGTTATTGGATTTGCAACATGTTTTTTGGGAAATGATCACTGGCCAACGTGAAGCAGGGTTGTTGGAATTCCTGTGTGGAAGCCTGATGGAGCTGTGGCATGGAACCATGAGATGCAGTAGAGACCCCAGGATTTAGGAGATGCCAGGACTATAGAACAGCCATCAAGAAGAGCAGCTGGCTTGGAACAGTGTTTCCCCCAGGACTATGTGCAGCCCAGCAGGAGGGGAGTAGTTAGAACCCCAGAGGCTTTGTTGAGGGTCTTAGATGCTGCACATGGAGCTTCATGATTTGATATTTTTTCTGTTTGTTTTAGATCTTGCATTGGTTCAATCTTTTCTTACCATGTCCAGTGCCATCTTTTGCAGTGTGAATGTTTTACTCTGTGCCATTATGTGTATTTAACTTGTGCTTTGGTTTTACAGGCTCACAGTTAAAAGACTTTGGGCTGTGGAGATATTTGAACAGTGTTAAGTTTGATAAAACTATGGAAACTTTAAAAGTTGGACTGAATGTATTTTATACTGAGATGGTAATGAGTTTATCAGGGGCAGGGGTAGAATGCAGTGTTTTGAATCAGATATCTCTCCCCCCTCCCACACACACACCCATAAACTCATGTATTTGAAATACTTGGTCCCCAGCTGGTGGCAGTTTGGGAGGTGTGTTGTTGGGCTTGGGTTTTGGGGAATTATAGCCAGCCAGATCCCCTTTGCCTGCAGGGGAGATCCCAGAATCTCTGGAACCTCAAAAGCGAACTCTGGAATCAGTAAAAGGAGACTCTGGCTTTAAACCAGACCAGGCAGAAGAACAATAAAGTTGGACACCCAAGTGCACATACACATGCATACAGCACACACATGTGCACAAAAATTAAAAATAAAATAAAATAAGTGAGATCCCTTAATTAGATGATCTCTAAAGTCCAGAGGCAAAAAAAAAAAAAAAAAAAAAAAAAAGTAAATCTGATCATTCCACCTTGGGAAGAGCCCTGAAGTGCGAAGCTGACTCCTAACAAGGGACCAGGCGGGGCTAGTGAGACATCTAAGGAGGTCATTGGTTCAGGAGTCTACCTGCCAGCCCCATGCAGCCCTGCCACATTCTGCTCGAGTCCCTGTGGGACTCTGACAATTTTCTTCTGAGGCTGGTGATGGGTATCACAGAACTCCCAAGGTGCCAGCAGCAGCGACAGCATCATGAGTCTGGCATGTCTGCAAGCCAGGTGCCTTTGGAGCACTTCAAACAGACATGAGCATTCCATGAATCCCAAGAAGAGCCACGGGAGGAGAGAACGCATAGTATTTGTGAGCCAAGAAATCATAAATGAGATTAAAATGTAAGAACAGGGTTTTGGGGTTTGTTTGTTTGTTTGTTTTTGTTTTTGTTTTTGTTTTTCGAGGTAGGGTCTCACTCTAGCCCAGACTGATCTGGAATTCACTATGTAGTCTCAGGGTGGCCTTGAACTCATGGCGATCCTCACCTCTGCCTCCCGAGTGCTGGGATTAAAGGCGTGCGCCACCACACCCGGTTTAAGAACAGTTTTTATTTGGGTAAAAAATAGGTTAGCATCTCAAAAGATACAGACTCAGTTAGAAACCAAATGTCCCATAAAGGGAGAGAAAGATTTGAATTGTTTTGTTTTGCTTTGTTTTGTTTGTTTTGTTTTTAGGGGTAGGGTTTCACTCTAGCCCATGCTGACCTGGAATTCACTATGTAGTCTCAGGGTAGCCTCGAACTAATGGCAGTCCTCCTACCTCTGCCTCCCAAGTGCTGGGATTAAAGGCGTGTGCCTCCACACCAGACTAAGACTGGATTATTTTTAAGGGAAAATAAGGACAGCAGGATGAGGTAGAGTAACTTTGAAAAACAATTTTCATTTGTCTCTATTGGTTACAAAGGTTGTTATGTGTGGGTTTAGGTCAGTGCCAGGAGTCTGCTCATACATTAAGTGATGTGTTGCTTGGGGTCAATCTCTAAGGGACACTCACCAGAGAACTGTCACCAGGAGGTTATCAGTAAGTCATAAATCTTGGCGGACAGTAAGTCAGCAGAAATCCCAGGATGGAAACCTTGTGATCTTGGGGTCTTATAAACACAGTGTTTCCAGACAGCATTCCATTCTTTTTCTGGAAGTTAAAGCTCAAGGAATTCGTAGTAAAATAAACAACACTCTATCAAATGCAACCTTGGGGACTCACAGAGAAGTTAATTTTCATTACCATACAAGTTAGAAAACACCAGCACACAGGTTAAATTACTTGCCCAAGTTCCAAGTCTAATGGGGAGTGAGGATTTGAAGGCAGTCATTCTGGCTATCTGCTTTCCTTCTTCCATAAAAAGGTCCCCAAAAAAGTAAGTTTTAAAAAA
>PVHP010040313.1:0-15928 GCA_004024765.1 Zapus hudsonius | reverse complement strand
TGAACACTCTGACACGTGTTTTCCCCACACTGGTGGCAGGAAAACTCTATAACTTCCCACATAATGACTGGGAAATTTCCCCATCCAACTCCCCTTTTCCTAATCTACTAAATTAGAATAAATGTGTAATTAAAATTTAATTCTGTTCCTGTGTACAATTCTTTGGCATTAGAGGACAAGAACTTGGAGTAGGAGGAGGGGGAAGGGAGGATTCCAAAACTCCCTCTCTCTCCCCATGTTGCTTACAATTATTAATTTTCAGCAACCTGTATCATACCCAACAGGGGTCCAGCAAACCCAATCCCACATTTTCTGTCACCAACATTGTGACAAACTCACTGACAGCACTAGGCACAAGCCTTTCCTGTAACTCAACTGCCTAGATCACCCCACCTTTAAACACTCTTACTCCCCTAATGCCCCAGCACATGGACGGTCTCCTGACCCTCAGCAGCCTTTCTTAAGGGTGATTTGTCCCCTTCTTCATTGTCAGTGTGGCTCAGGTGGCTGGGTGTGTAGCTCCTCCCTGCCAAAAACCTAGAACCATGGCTAGCACTGCTTTTCTCACAAAACCCTGGCTGGAGGGAATTTCTCACAGCAGCTGGAGCTGGAGTAGAATTTTTTGTTGTTGCAAATTCCACAGAAGTTGTTCCACAGAGGTTGGTTTTCTCTGGAACTGAAGCCTCCAAGAATTATCTTTGATGACAATTTCCACAGGTGTTGACAAGATGTCTGGGGAGAGAGTGGCAGTGGGGAAGGCTGGGAGAAGGGACATGTCCATGATAGCGAAGAAGTGGGATGTGAGAGGAGGAAGAGGAGGAAAAGGAGGAAGAGGAGGAAGAGGAGGAGGTGGTGGAAGAGGAGGTGTGGGCCTGAAGTGGGGACCTGCCCAAGGGTATGGAGTGGTGGGAAATGACAGGAGGGGGGGCAGGTAGTAGAGGGGACCTGCCCATGAGTGGGTGGTGGCAGAAAGCCAGAGGAGTATGAGAGTGCAAAAGCAGGCACTTGTATTATTTTACATCATGTAGAAATGAAATGTAAATTTACAAATGTACTTTAGAACAGTACTAGCTTTTATAATTGCTAATATATTCATATTCATTAAGCTCTTCATTATTTCATATTACTTTAAGTGGTCCTGTTTAAGTGTCATTACTTTCATTGCCATCTTAGAAATAAAGCCCTTGAAAGTTTCATTTCCTTATTATTATCTTAATTTGTCCCTCATTTTGAGTGACAGTTATGCTACATATAGAATTGTTGATTAATAGATCACTTTGCTTTTACACTTTGACTATATAAGTCATTGCTTTCTAGCCTCATGTTTTTCTAATGGAAATCTCCCTATACTCTTAATGACAATTCATATATGTTTCAAGTTACTCTTCTGCTGCTTTTAAAATTAGGTCTTTGTTTTTCACTATGTTGATTATAGTATTTCACTGTAGTTCTTTCTGAGATCATGATACGTGAAGTTAATTGAGCTTCTTGGATGATTTTGGCACACCAAAAATTCATGTGTTCCATCAAATTTGGGGTGTTTTCATTCATTATGTTTTTTAAAGAGTATGTCCCAGTTTCATTCTTTTCCTTTTTCTGAAACTGTCAAATTATATATATCTGCATTATGATTCTCATAGATTCCTTAAATGTCATTTTCTTCATTTTTTAAGTCCTACAAGCTCAGTCATTTCAATCATTAATTCTACATTCTGTATACTTTAAAATCTGTTTTAAAACTCTGCCACTAAATCTGCTTTTAAATTCACATGAATTTTTTTCACTTATTTTACTTTTCAACTGTAGGACTTCTTTTTTAGGTTTTACATTTCTATGTTTATATTTCTTGTCTTTATTTTCATTAAGTACATTTAAGACACTTGAGTTAGCATATTTGTCTAGTTACCATTTGTCCTTTCTCTGGAAAAATTGTTTTGTCTTTTTTTTAAATTTTAGATGTTATTCTTTCTTATCTCTTTGTACAGTTTATGATACTTTATTAAAAACTATACAGTTTTAGGTAATAATGATAATTCTGAGAACCAATTTTCTCTCTTTCCCAATGTTTGCTATATTTTATCTTCATTTTCCATTTATTTGTCTCAGTGTGGTTTGAATTAGGTTTCCCCCATAAAGATGTCATGTTTTCTAAATCCCTGTCCCTCAGCTGATGGCAATTTGGGTGATGGGGTCTTGCTGGAGGAGGTGTATTGTTGGGGGCAGGCTTTGGGGTATTAGAGCCAGCTCCCCTTTGCCAGAGTTCAGCTAATTCTCCTGCTGCTATGGCAGAAGTAATGTCCAGCCTCTGTTCATACCATGCCTTCTCCTGCCATCATCAATCTTTTTCTTTAGACTGTGTCATAGTTAGTCACACGCCACTGGGATGAATCTTCAAACCAGGCACAATTTTAGGGAGGAAAGCATTTATTGAAACTACAGATTGAGGGGAAGTTCCATAACAGCGAAAGAGGTTGGCCCTCTTTCACAGGTCCAAGCACAGAGAGAAACCCATCACCAACACCACACACACAGAACAGCAAACAGGCAGGGGGTCAAGGAGAGAATTTCTTCCCCTTTATATAACCCTCGGGTGGGGTCTTAAAACCCTTGCCCAAACTTAATGGCTTCCAGAGTCTCTGGAATTTCTTCCTGCACTGCCCATACAGGAAAAGATGTTTACTTCTAGCTTCTTTGAGCTTCTTTCCATTCTGCCCCTTGCTTAGAGGCTGCATTCCTGTAAACATCCTCAGAGACCCACCAAAGATAATTAAAAAGATCCAAGTTGACAACAAAGCCTAACCATTACAGACTGTAAGACAAAATAAAAACTTTCCTCCCATCAGCTACCACTTTGCGGGTCTGGCTTATGTGGGTCCTGGGGAATTGAACCTGGGGCCTTAGGCACTGGAGGCAAGTGCCTTAACCGCTGAGCCATCTCTCCAGCCCAAGGGTACTTTTTTATCAGAAAGGTCTCAACCTCAGTGTTAATAGTGGTCACTCTCTGGGTGTCTCAAGGTTGTGGGCATCCTGTTCAAAGAATTGAAAAGGATGTGCACAGAAAATAAAGCAGCAAGTAACTTTATTAGAGGGTAAAGGAAAACTACAAAAAGGAGGAGGGATACACTGCAACAGAGTAGGGGGCTCCTTGAGGTCAAGAGAATAAGTACAGTGTATTGCTATTTGGGGCTTCTTTTAAGTAGTTTTAGAAGAAACTAGTTACTAACGCCATAATTTGGGTGGTTCTTTGGTTTGACGGACAGGCTTGGGTTATAAAACTTTTTTTTTCTGTACTCTTCATGTTTCTTCCCATGATGCATATGTTTTTAATCATATGCACACCCAGCTATGCATAGGTATAGGATGGCATATAAAGAAATTTCCATAAAAGCACACTCAGAGGACACAGTTTTCTTTACTTCTCATGAACCCAAAATCAGTCTAGGCTGGATGGCCCTCTGACACTGGATATACCATAGATCATATTTGAATAGAAACTGACCACAAAGGGGATTTAAACAAAGATTCTAGAGGCAGAGAGACTTTCCTGGTTATTCAAAATAGGACATATGTGCAGTTTGATTTAGGTGGACGACCAAGTTTGCTAATAGAATGCTGGGTGCAGTTTTAGAAAATTTCCCAAGCCAAATGGTGTCCTCAGTTGCTAAGTTTTATTCCCTATGCTTTCTGACCTCATTAGAACTTCACTTAGACTTAATTATCTCCTTAAGTTTCGGCCTCTTAATATCATTTCATTGAGAGTTAAGACATCAACATATGAATTTGGAGATTACAATTATGTCTACAAGAGTAGGTGATATATGGTACAGAAGATAGGAATATTAAAATCTTATTTTCCTAATATATAGTATTAAGTTTTCATAAGCAGTAATAAATGAATTAGTGAGCTATAGTCTAATTTGTAACAATTTTGTCATTTACATTGACAAAGGCCAGTTTACACATGTAAAATTTAAGTTAATTTTCAAGAAAGACACAGTAAATGTGTTGGCTTTTTTTCTGTATATTCTAGTTTCTTCTCTCTCACCCATTGCTTAATGTTTCTGAATCATTTTCAAGGAGGTATTTAACCACTTGAAACTATAAAATCTGTGCCTTAATTATTAGTGCTTTAAATGTATCCCTTTTTAGTTTTAAAAATTATTTGCATTTATTTCTTAATATTTTTAATATATCTAGAGAAAGATCAAAAATGAAGTGAAGACAAATTGAAATGTTTACACGTCAAACTTTAACAAGAATATTTGCCAACAAGAACAGTTAACTAATATATAATGATAAATCTCTTCTGACCTATTTTGCCCTCAGTATATTTTCAAATATACTAAAAAGTATTAAGGAATTACTATAACCTCAATCCAATGCTAGCTATACAATGTAAATGACAACAGATTATGGGACTGAGGATATGGCTCAAGCAGTAAAATATATGCCATACAATCATGAAAATGGGAGCTTAAACCCTTAACACCTACATAAATGCCGGATGGCATGGTAGACCCCTGTAATTTGTAGTATGTGGAAGGCAGAGACAGGATACCTTTAGGAGAAAGCTGATTAGTTTGATTAGCTCAATCAATGTGCTCTAGGTTCAAGTGAGAGACATTGCCTCAGTAACATAAAGATGCCAAAAAAAAGAGGAAGATACTTGATGTCAGCCACTGGCCTCTGGGCACACACATACACATGCAAAAAAAAAAAATGAGGTCAGGCATAAATCCCATTCTTAAGTATTTTGAAATCCATTTGAGTATTGGAATTCATGTGTGAAGAATGCATAAAGAACCATTACATTTTAAATTTGGTAATGAAAACCATCAAAGGACAGAGTTGTGAAAGTCATAAACATGAGTTTAAGTTGCCAGAGGGCTATATATGGAATGCTAGAAAACACAAATTTAATTTATGCTTGAAATAATCAAAACAAATGTTTTCTTCTGTGGCACTGAGGATTTAACTGGGAACTTTCTTAAGTGATAGTAATATTTTGAGATGGCTGGATTACACAGGACATTCATTTGTCAGTACTAACTAAACTATAACTACCATTTGTATATTTCACTATAAGTAAATTTTATTCAGAAAAAGAACTACCCACAAATATTGAATTCTAGCTAACATAATGTATGCTAAACTCTTCTGGGTAAACAGATGTGCTGAAATTTGTAATGAAATATGTAAAAAAAATAAGATGGATGGCTAGGACAGGCAAATGAATAGACATGTGATAAAAAAATAGAGCAAAATTTTAGTTAGCTATCTAATCTAGATGATGATATGTGCTTATTTATTTTCAACTTTCCTGCTGGCTAGAAGATACTATTTATAAAAATTTTGAGAACTGAAGAGCACTATGCAATATGGTAAAAAAATTTATATGTCTTCGGGGCAATGATTACCATGGTAATCAAAGGTTCATTGTATAGAGTGGAAATGGAACAGTTACAGTAGAGTGTAAATGTTGGTGTAACTGGAGAAGAAGCTGTGTATTAGTAAGAAATATGTTTGGATACTTATCTGTTGTAGTCAGCTTCATATTGCTAGGATAAACATCTAAACCAGTCACAATTTAGGGGAGGAAGAGAGATTCATTTCAAACTTACAGATCCAGGGGGAAGTTCCATTAGTGGTCAAAGAAGCTCCTGGCATACTTCCAATAAGAGAGAGAAACAAAAAGCAGAAAGGACAAAGGGGCAGCAATCAGCAGGGAACTGGGCAAAGCTCAAACACCTCTGCATACCTTCTTGCTAGAAATCAAATCCACCCCCAAACACACCTTTGTGTTGAACCCCAGAGTCCTCCCCTGGTGACACCTCCACTAGCCGGAGTACTAAAGATCCAATTTACAAGCTTTAATAAAACATCTGAGTCTGTGAGGAACAAACTACCACAGTATCTTAGGACATATTATCAAAAGCTTTATAAAGCAAGTTAGGAGCTACAGAGAATGCTCAGTGGTTAAAGGCAATTGATTTTAAAGCCTGAAGGACCAGGATTATTTTCCCAGTAGCCATGAAAAGACAGATGCACATCTAGAGTTCCTTTGCAGTGAAAGGAGGCCCTGGCATATCTCTCTCTCTCTCTCTCTCTCTCTCTCTCTCTCTCTCTCTCTCTCTCTCTCTCTCTCTCTCTCTCTCTCTTCTTGCAAATAAATAATTTTTTATTAAAATGTTTTGTAGATAGCTTTCTTGTTGCTGCAGAAAAGAACCTAACCAAAAGCTGCTTGTGGAAGAATGGGTGTATTCTTGCTAATGGACTCAAGGGGAAGCTCCAGATGGCAGGGAAAATGATGGCAGGAGCAGAGTGTGGACAACACATCATGGGCAATATCAGGTGGACAACAGCAACAGGAGAGTGTGCCAAACACTGGCAAGGAAAAGCTGGCTATATGCCCCATAAATTCAATCTCAACAGCCCAACAATACAGCTCTACAAGATTCCAATACCCAAATTGCCATTAGCAGGGGATTGAGCATTCAGAACACATTCATTTGTGGGGGACACCTGGATAAAACCATCATAGTACACCCTTGGAACCCACAAACTAATAATCATACATGATGTAAAATACAATGCATTCAGGTCAACTTTAAAAAAAATCCCCTCAGTTTTATATCCATCCCATGATATTCAAGTATCCCCATAATCTAAGATCTTTAACTGAGAAAAACAAAACAGAGCAAAATAAAACAAAACAAATAAAAAAAACACCATAAAGGCACAAAACATTCACACTGCAACAGCATTGGGCATAGCATAAACAGATTGATCCAATACAAGATTTAAAACAAACATCAAACTCTAACCTCCAAGTCTGATAATAACCAGTAAATGGTCTCTGGCATTCCAATTCTGCCCCTCCAGCTGGGCTACTCACAGTCTGGGAAAACTTCATCCTACACTGGCAGCTCTCCTTGTCAGCCATCCCAAGTCCCAGCATTTCACTAGATCTCCACTGCAACCCACAGTTTATTCTCATGGCTCCATCAGGCCTCCACACAGGCAATCCAACTCACCTGCTTCACACTGCTGATGGCCATATTTTAAAAACAATACTATGTTGCAAATCCAATGACACTCTCTTCCTGAATGTATTATACTCCATAGTACCAGGTGGGCTACCAACTGGTTAATCCTGGAGGTAATAAAGCCAACTTTGAAGAACAGGAAACCTCCTTCAGGATTCAGGCCACTTACTTCAAGAGTCCATATTCTTCCTGCTGTCCCAGTGCAGATCACCTGGCCCAATCTCAATGGTTTTAATCTTTCAAATAATTGCAAATGAATGGGCAGATTCAGCCCACAGATTTCATTTCTTTCTGTGCCATCTCCAACTGCTCACACGAGTCCATTTCTATTCAATGCAACCCTGTAAAAGTTCTCAGTTCAGAAGCAGGCAGAAGGCAGCAAGCCTATCACACAAACTGTTTCTGGCACAGTCCCAAAAAGTTATTTCTCATCCTCATAAGCCAAACTTCACAATCCATAGTTCTCAGTATATTCAAGTCTTTCCAACTTTGACCAGAGTGGTCCATCAAGCTGTACTTACAGCAATGCAAGGCGACTCTTAGGCTGAGGTTTAAAATCCTTCCACATTCCTCCTGCAAATCAGTTTCAAAAGGCCAAAGCCACAGAATCAGTATTCTAGCAGCTAAGAAAGATCCCACTCTCTGGTACCAAAACTGCTGGAGTCAGCTTTCTCTCATTGCTTCACAGGAAGAACCCAACCAAAAGCAGCTTGTGAAGGAATGGGTTTATTTTGGCTTACAGACTCAAGGGGAAACTTCATGATGGGAGGAAAAATGATGGCATGAGCAGAGAGGTGGACATCACCTCCTGGCCAACATCAGGTGGACAACAGCAATAGGAGAATGTGTCAAACACAAGAAAGGGGAAGCTAGCTATAATCCCCATAAGCCTGTCCCCAATAACACAGCTCTATCAAGGTTCAAATACCCAAACTTTCATCTGCTCGGGATTGAGCATTCAGAACACATTCATTTGTGGAAGACACCTGGATCAAACTATCACACAAAGCAAGGGAAAGAACCATAAACATATTGAGGATGTTTAGTAAAGTCTTGTAGGGCAAACATTTGCTGTAGAGGATATTTTAGGAAGCCCTCATTCAGCCTAGAGTTTTCTCTGTAGAGTACACTAGTGAAGATATGCAGTTAGGCTGCTTGGTCACATAGCCATCACCACAATACAGACATGGAGAAATGAAGGCATACTAATGTAAGCTATAAATTAATTGTCACTATAATCGGTGTTGTATTTGTTTCAAATTATTTCAAAAACTCTGGGGGGATATAAATTTTTCCTCTTAGAACAAATTTATATGTATGTGCACCATCTATTAGAAAGCATTTTTGGTTTGCCTGATGTGGTAGTTTAAATAATGTCCCCCAAAAGAATTAAAGGTATATTAAAATTATTGTCTCCAGACTTCTGGCTGGAGGAAATGTCACTTTGGCCTACCTTCCTGGGGACTGACCCTTTCTAATTTGGATGTAAAATACTAGGAATAGATATGCAAAAGAAGAGCAGGAACCCTGGTATGGAGTTCTGCATTTTGTGAATTACAGTGTGTTACAGTGTGCTTGCTTGCTTGCTTCTGGTGGTGGGTTCTCTCTGTCTCTGCTTGCTTCTATGAAAGGAGGCCAGCCTTTCCTTAACTTCCCCTGGATCTGTTCAATAAATATTTTCCTACCCAAATTGTGCCTGGTTTGAAGATTCATCCCAGCGGCATGTGGCTGACTAAGACCCCTGATAAGTTAACTACTTAAATGTGTTCTTGACTCGACAATGGATAGGGAAGAGGACATGGAAACTTAGTACTCTAGTTATTCTCAACATACCTGATTTCCATGGCATATAAGTAATGCAGAGCTGGGCTTGTGTATATGAATAATGACTATTACAACAATAGAAGATTGAGAAGAACCTACAATAGTACAAAGCTTTTAGGACTGAAAGTTGGATGTAAGTATATGGTAAACTAGCTAGAGGAATATTGTATGTTGTAGGCCACAAGACGGAAAGGAACAAGCTGCCTGTGAAATGACTTGAGCACATCTAACAGGCTTATAAAGAGGCCAGAGTGGGAGTAGTATTAAGAGATTTTAACTATCCAGACATTTACAGCATCAAGTAAAAGAGACAAGACTGGAAGATTTTTATGGCTTTGGAACATAATTACTTTTGACTCAATCTGTATGTCACTCACTAAGATGAGCATGATATTAAATAACACGTGGCTTAACGCCTACTAAAAGACTAAATAAGCCAGATATAGTAAAACATCCCTGTGATTCCAGCATTTGGGGGGCAAAAGCAGGAGGACTGCTGTCAGTTTGATGCCAAGTTCTCCTATATAGCTGGACCTATCTAAGAGAGAGAGAGAAAGAGAGAGAGAGAGAGAGAGAGAGAGAGAGAGAGAGAGAAAAGAGAGAGACTAAAAATGTGTTTCAGTTATAGTGATTTTAATGGTGAATAGAGGATTATAACACCTGATTCACTTAAGAGAGATACTGAGTGGAATAGTTTTAAAAGTGGCAGTTTTAGCTGGTAAAGATGCTTTCTTGCAAAGTCTGCTGGCCTGGGTTTTGTTCCCCAGTACCCACATAAAACCAGATTCACCAGGTGGTGCATATATCTAAAGTTTGTAGAGCAACAGTCTCTGGTATGACCATACTTGTTTCCTCTCTCTCCTTCTCTCTCTGTCTCCAATAAATAAATAAAAATATTTTTAGTTGAAAAAAGGTGTCAGTTACAAAAATCAAATGCAAGACACGTGCCCAGTGTTAGAAACTTCTAGCGATTAAAATTATAGCAATATTAATCAATATAAAATTAAAGAAAAGAACTATATAAACACTGAAATTAGTAAGAAAAAGTTAAAATAAGAATAGAATAGATATGTAGTATTTTGAAGGAATAAAAATTAAAGGGACAGGTGAATGATGATTACACACTGTAAAATGGTCTTGCTGATTGTTTGTTTACTTATATTTATAGCAAAGATCTAGGGTATCCATGGGTGTGGGTAGGGGAATACCTACATTTAAAGAGGAAGAAAAGAAGGATTAGCACACCTGGAGTGAACAGAGAGAGAAAGGATCAGCTTCTTTAGGAGTATATTTGCAGCAAGCTTGAATATATAATGAGGGTAGAAAGATGGCATTCTCCAGTTTGCAGGTGCTTTGTTCTAATGAAGGGATCAATGTATTAAGCAGCAGATAAAATAAAACATAAGAGAGGAGCTGGGGAAATGGCTCAGGCACTAACGACACGTGATTGAAAAGGCACTTGATTGCAAAGCCTGCTGCCCAGGTTCAATTCCCAAGTGCCCATTTAGTAGCCAGATACACCAAGTGGGGTGTGAATTTGGAGTTAGTTTGCTACAGCAAGAGGCCCTGGTGCACTCATTCTCTCTCTCTCTCTCTCTCTCTCTCTCTCTCTCTCTCTCTCTCTCTCTCTCTCTCTCTCTCTCTCCCTCCCTCCCTCCCTCTCTCTCTGCGTGTGTGTCCTTCTTGCTCCTCACAAATAAATAAATATTTAAAAAAATAAACATACGAGAGCAAACCTGAGCACAGCCAAGACAAAGAAGACAGAAACTGGTAATTCACAAATACCACGTTTATGTAGGGAAGACTCTAAGTTTATTTAATTTGCTCAGAAACACATGTAATCCATCCAAAACAATCAGGCCATTTATTGTAAGCCAAAAGAAAAGAAAAACGAGAGAAAAAAATCCTTAAAGCAAATGAATGCTCCTTTTTGCAAGAAAATTTCCCTGTTCTCATGTGAGTAAGTACATCTTCCAGTTAAGTAAGTACTAGAAATTTTAGTTTGCATGTGGTTTCACCTGTTGTAGAAGGTGAACCTCACTGTTGAATGTTTTCACTCTAGTGGCATGAAGGTTTCAATCACTATGGAGGATATTAAATTCTGATATTGATGAATGAATTGCAAATAATACAGTTTATCAAGTCCAAGATTATATATATATATATATATATATATATATATATATATATATATATATATATTCAAATTTCACTTATTTGATCAAAATAAAAGTATGTATTTCTCATATTTCACATTTCACAAATCTAATTTTTCTCTTTTAACAAATATGGTATGATGCAAAGGGAAAATAGCAAAATCCACAAAGAAAATATTTGTAAATTCAAATAGTATGAAATACCAAAATAAGAAAGGCAAACCCAATAATCCCGTGTAGAAAGCCAGCCAGTAATCAATATAAACAAATAAATTAATGCCGTTTGTTTTATTTATCATAGGATTAAGTTGGAAAAACATTTTATTATGAACAATAATTTATTTTAGTATAATGTTGCCTAAATAATTAAATTTCTCATATTTTTGTCATCTGTATAATATACTATATTTAGCATATCCAGCATCCAATAATTTATGCAGATAATATAGTATTGGAAAGAGTAAATTTGCATTCATAAATACTTTGTAGTTACATACTGCAATGGTTTACAGTGGAGGAGATACAAGTTATCTGGGATATATTACTTGGAAGATTGCTTCTCTCTGCATCACAGCTAAAATCAGTAATAGTCTTACCCTTTGTAGAAACAAAAATCTATTTTTTTACTTGAAGTACACTGCTCTATTCAATAATATTCTAAGGTTTTATATAGAAAACTAGTAGGGAGTTTACATGATCCTTATGACCACAGTAAAGCTAATTTAATCAAGTAAAAATTACTTAAAATTAGCCTTAGCAGTACGGTTACCCTGGAATTGAAGCACAAAAGAGCTTGCATTGAAAGTTGAAGCACATAATTAAAAAAAGTAAAATCTGTTCCTAAACACAGACCAATAGTTCTTGAAGAATCCTTTTATTATTTTTATTAAAATATTAATAACTTGCAACTGTGCAAGTATTATACATAAAAGAATTTGGTAGAAATCCATAAAGTGTTGATAATAAGTAGTAATAGATTGCCCAGGGTGCAAAAAAAAAAAAAAACTGGACTCTAATATGTGTTTGGTCTTCAAAGAACAGTTGGGTCCTAATGTTTTCTTTGACATAAATGCATAGGTACTTCCTTGGTCTGATGAGTTTCAACATCCTAAAAAACATTCAATGGGGTCTAAAAATAGAGAATAGTTTGGGGCAACTCAATATCAAGAGGTCTTTGTATGGGAAGAGTTCCATGTACCTATAGGTGTACTTTGTTCATTAATAATGGCTGCCTTTCTCTCACAATTCTATAGAAGCCAGAGAGAAATATTGTTTTAAATATAGGCATGCTTAACTTGAGTTATTAAAAATACATCCTTCTTGTGCCAATCAGTTCATTACTTGAGGCATTAATTTGATTATTCCTATGTTAACAAACAATAACACATGCTATGCTTGGCCATAAAAATATGGTGACAATTGAAACTGCAAAGTTTTGAAAGAAATTATTTGCTTCCGTGTGCATGAAAGAAATCAACATCTCAGACATTGTGATTTATATTTCTCAAGGGAAGAGGAGACACAAGGAATGTATTGTTACAATGATCACAAAGTTTATGCTCCTGAATGAATAATTAGAACATGTCTGTTTTTTTTTTAAACAGAGTTGGGACTAAAACATGTTAAGTACAGAAAAACTCAGAAGGTAAAATAGAAGATAACACTTAATAACTTGGATGGAACTGCAACTAAAGTTTTCTGATAGGAATGTCTGTGGTTGGCCCTTGGCCTCTTTCTCTCCCTCTTCCTCTTCTTCCTGGGTGGCTTATCTCATAGCTGAAACTTGTACAAGTGTCTGGCTTTTTTTATTTTGCTGCTGGGTGAAGTAGCCAGTTCAACTCACGAAGCCACGGGGAGAAAGGCCATTTGTAAATTCAAGTTGTAGTCAGTCATATTCATCAGCCTTACAAGACATATATTCTGAGGGCTGAGGAGATGGCTTAGTGGTTAAATGTACTTGCTTTCAAAGCCTGGCAGTCTGGTTTTGAATCTCTAGTACCCATATAAAGCCAGAGACACAACATGTCTGTCTCTCTTTCTCTCTCTCTCAAAAAAAAATCTTATTTTTAAAAAGACATATTTTAAATCCCATCTTAGTCCTATGCATATTATACAATTGATTCATAAACTGAGAAAAAGATGAGTAGATGTATATAGCTTTAGAGACTTTATAAATCTCCTAAATAGATAGGATGCTAGGGACCCAATAATGCTTCTAGTCTTTGATTCTCACTAAAAGCTTCCTTGCAATCAACGCAATTATATCAGTCCTTTAAGGCATTGCAGAGAGGTGTTTTATGGATGAGGTTTGGGAATCTTGCTGATTAAGTTTAAGTCCTGTGTTTTCCTTTGTACATCAGACCAGTCCCTTATCCACTGTAGGCTTTAAGTTCCTTATCTGCAAAATGAAGTGTATAAGTAACTGTACTGAGTAATCCCCCCAAAGCACTTTTATAGCTTTTTAATTATTTCCCTTTAATAATCTAGGCTATTAATAATTATTTTTATATTTGGGGATAAGAAAAATAGTTCTAATTCTAAAATGACTGCCTCATCAGTCATCAAGGTAGTATTGTTGTGGATGTGAAATTATATAATTCACATATGACATGCTTGCTACTACTTAACATCATACATCTCATTCCCTTGTAAGTATATTAAGCTTTGATTGCTGTTGTCACAAATTACTAAACATTTATAGGCCTTAAATGATACAAACTTAGTAAGTTCTATAAATCAGTTATACAAAATGGATTTCCTGAGTTAAAATCAAGAAATTATCAGGGTTACATTTTTTCCCCCAAAGGATCTAGGGGAAAATCTATTTCTTTGCATTTTCCATCTTATAGACACTTCCTATACTCCTTAGCTCATGATCCTTTCTTTCATTGTCAAAATGATATTTTCCTTTGATTTTCTGTTTCCTTCTTCCACTTCAAGAGTACTTGTTGGGGACAGAAGATGTAACCTGATAAAGTGCCTGCCTAGTATGTATGATACTATGGGCTCAATCCCCAGAAACACATAAACTGGGCAAGTTGGTACACACCTGTAATCCCAACAGTTTGGAAGTGGTGTCAGATGATTAGAAAATCAGTCATTCTTGGCTACTTAGGCCAGGCCAGCCTGAGCTACAAGAGACCCTGTCTCAAAACAAACAAACAAACAAACAAAAGCCTCTCAAACTAAAAGAATCCTTGTATTGGGCCTATCTCTTTAATTCAAGATAATCTTATTTCAAGATCCTCAATTCATTTACATTTACAAAACTACTTTTGCCACAAAAGCTAATTCAATCATTGATTCAGAGCATTAAGATGTAGACATTTTTGTAGAATAATATTTGTGTCAATCATAATAACATGGAAGGAAACTGAGGCCCAATGTCACTAGTCAATATCCTATTGCTTGCAATATTGTGGCATATTTGAGATTAAAACTCATATTGTTACTTTCTAGGTCTCTACTCTTCCTCGTATTTTTGAATACAAAAAATCTTATATTTGACTTTTTAGTAAATTGAGGACTGTACTCAACATGGAGCTTATCCTATTGTTTAAAATTTTGAGACTTTGGGTTAATGAAAAGAACTGAGATGTTAGAAAGGGTACATGCTTTAGCTGCAGGAAGGATTAGCTAGATCCTTCTACTTATTCAAGTACAAAAGGTTATTGCTAGAGAAGAAGTGGTTATAATATAAAATCCAAGCTTTTATAGGTTCATTAGAGTATGCAAATCTAGTCATTGAAGAAACAAGGTTATCAGATTTAGAAGGTTAATGGAGTAGACTCAAATGAGCTATAATGTCAACAAATTCATAATTCCTATGTTTAGAAGAGTATCAGTTGTCCTTTGAAATTATCTTTTTTTCTGAGAACCTGAGAGCACTGCTCCTCTTTTGTCACGATTAGAAGATAATTCTGTAAAGAATTCAAATAAAATGAAGAGCATTTTCCTCATTCTTGGAGATTTTATAGTCTAGTCATTAACACAAATGTGAAACAAAACAGATAATTAGAGACAAATCAAATGCAATTCCTATGTGGTAATATCAATATATAAAATTGGCTCAGAGTGAGGGAAATCTTGGGATAGAGAATACAGAAAAGACACAATGGTAGAAGGAGAATTAACTCTCTCATTTGAATTGATTAATAGAAACTTCAAAAATTGATACCTTTGACTCAGTAAATCACCTAATGTGAATCTAGCCCAAGTTATTAAAAATGTAGGAATATATGTGTTAGTGCAAATTATAACAGTGAAAAATACTGAATGCCTCCAAGACAGAGAAAGGTTAACTTAATTATGATAGAGGAATATGTGTATGGTTATTGAAATAATTGGTGAATGACTCATGATATCTATACGATGGAACTCTACTCAGCTGAAAGGAAAAATGACACATCGAAATTTAGAAAAAAATGGACAGACTTTGAGCAGATCTTACTAACCGAACACTCAAAAGAACAGAGATTTGAACGCCGCATACTCTCCCTCATATGCGGACCTTAATCAGGATAAATGTTTTCTTTATGCAGACTTATAGAAAGAAGTGAGATGTTAGGAATGAGGGGTTACAGAAGGGGGGAGGGGAATGGCTTAAGCAGGAGGCCAATCCAAATTAGGTTCAAAAACATAAAATCCTCACGAGCATACTGTAACCTAAAGAGTAAATAGTGGGCGTCAAATGGCAAGAGGGGTTATGAGTAGCAGGGGAGAATATTTAAGTCTGTGTACAATTGAGCAGTCTGAAAGCCCCGGATTCCAGTCACCGGTCCCTTCCCTCACTGAGCTGTTGACCAAAGTGACCCATGAGGTTCCAAAAACAAGACAGAATTCTGTCAAGGCTCTTGAACACCCTCCCCAGGCCTGAGATGAAATCCTGTTGCTGAAGAAACC
>PVHP010040312.1:0-15954 GCA_004024765.1 Zapus hudsonius | reverse complement strand
ACCTCTGCCACAGCACTGCAAACAGCGGCAGGAAGGTGTGCCAAACACTGGCAAGGGGAAGCTGGCTTATAACCCCATAAGCCCACCCCCAACAACACAGCTCTAATGAGGTTCTAATTCCCGAATTGCCATCAGCTGAGGATCGATCAGAACACATTCAATTGTTTGTGGGGGACACCTGTATCAAACCATGACAGGCTGGGAGGAAACTTCCGGTTCAGTTCCAGCTTAGCTTTTCTATGTCGTGCAACTGGAAGGTGTGGTGGTATCTTCAGCAGTACAGACTTAGCACCTGCTTTTAGTGGGCAGCCAAGAGCAATGGCAATAGCCTATGTTGTTTGAGGGCCTCTGTAGCCTCACTGACCAACAACCATTGGGAGGTAGCTTATCCCTGGTACTGGAATTTTTCATTACTAATTTATGGCTTCTGGGAGTGGCTCTATCCACACATATAGGAGCATATAGGAGATCTTCATTTAAACATGTAACTGCCTTAGTTCTCATTAACCCTCCCACCACCCCTCCTCTCATCCATCTCTCCTACCTCAATTCTGGGTGGTGGTGGCTTTTTTTGTTGTTTGTTTGTTTGTTTTGTTTTGTTTTTTCGACATAGGGTCTTACTCCAGTCTAGGCTGACCTGGAATTCACTATGTAGTCTCAGGGTGGCCTTGAACTCATGGCAGTTCTCCTACCTCTGTCTTCCTAAGTGACACACCGGCTTCTATTCCTGTTTAAACCTTTCCCTCCTGCTACTACCCTCTCTACTTTCATGTCCCATGTGTTCAACTATTCCCCCCCATTGAAACCTCCCATCATTTCCCTTTCTAGCTTCTTGACCTCTACAGACATTCCAATTTAAAGCACTAATCTAGCATCTAATGCTAAGGTCCACATATGACATACGGGTTCTTTTTTAAAATTTAAATCGAACTTTCCAAATCCTGGCACTTTTTTTTCAGGCTGGGTCTCACTCTAGCTGGGGCTTACCTAGAACTCACTCTGTAGCTCACTCAGGCTGGCTTTGAACTCACAGTGATCTTCCTACTTCAGCCTTTCAAGTGCTGGGATTATAGGTGTGAGCACCATGCCCAGCTTCATTCTGTTTAGAGCTTCATTCTTGCTATGTTACCCAGGTTAGTTACAAACTTGTGGGCCCTAGAGATCCTCTACCTCAGTCTCTGAGTATAATAGGTACTTTCCACAGTTCCTATCTTTAAAGTTACTAACACTTAAATAAGTGTGGGGGAAGGGATCGAACCCAGGGCCTTGGGCATTGTAGGCAAGTCCTCTACCACTGAGCTACACCCCTAACCCTAAAGTAAAAATTTTATTGAATAGTTACTTGAATATTTTTCCCCAGAATATGTTCTTGGCAATAATTAACGATACCTATTCTGAAGTGAAAGCTGATTATTCAATAGGCAGAAGACCAGATTTTGAACTTGGTAAAATGCTTAAAAAGGTAAGTAAAAATCTTTAACCATAATTCTATAACAAACTGTATTCAGCTTTATAATCCTGTAACTCAAGTAACACTTGAACCCACAAGTGATGGTGCTCTGCACATCTTTTGGGTCAGCATTTACTTACATTTGCCACATTTCACCATTAGGGAAGTGAAGTATGCCCTCTAGCTTTAAAACACGTAGCCAAAATGATTTCAGAACGCCACACACATCTCAAACACCAAATGTAAAGCATGATTGGGTGCTGTAATAAAACTTCTTCCCTCCAAAAAGCTGGATTTTTATAATCAGTCTAAACTCAGAATTGACGTGCCTTGTCTTCTCTGTTCATACTGAAGGTGACATTATTGTTAGTCCTTCTGACTCAAAATGTCACACTTATCATTCCCTCACCCTGGATGTGGAATTCATCTCTGCAAATGCACATCTTCTCACTCTTGAAGAATCTAAAAGTTCTTTTGAATTCTCAGTGCCATCTCTAGGTAACCATGTGACAACATCTTCTGATCCTCCCGTGCCATTCCAGCTCTGATTCTAGCAAATTCCCTGAGCCATTGAATTAAGCCAAATGTCTTCACTCAAATTTTCCAAACGCTTAAAAAAAAAAATTCCAAACGTTCCTCACATCTCGCAGTCCCAACCCACTTTTATTTAGTTGTAGTGTTCCTTCTTCTGCAGTTGTCTCTTTACTGTACAAGAAAGTGCCCTTCTCCCTGAGCCATCTCTCTAGCCCATGTGTTTGTCCCTTGTCCTCTGCATGTTAGCTAATTTGTATGGTTTTCTTAAAAAAAACTTTTGGGCTGGAGAGATGGCTCAGCGGTTAAGGCGCTTGCCTCCAGTGCCTAAAGCCCTGGGTTCAATTCCCCAGTATCCACATAATCCAGACCCACAAGATGGTGGCCCTGGTGAGCTCTCTCTCGCTCGCTCTCTCTCTCTCTCTCTCTCTCTCTCTCTACTTAAAAATGAATAAATGAATAAATAAATAAGTGTGTGTGATTAAAAAAAAAACTTTTTATCGACATCTTCCATAATTATAGGCAATAAATAATTCCTTCCCCACTCCTACTTTCCCCTCAACTCCACCCTCCATCATATCTTCTCCCCTTCTCAATTAGTCTCTATTTTGTTTCAATGTCATCATGTTTTCCTCCTATTATGAAGGTCTGGTGTAGGTAGTGTCAGGCGAGGTGTGGTCATCGATGTCCAGGCCATTTTGTGTCTGGACGATGGCATTGGAAGCAGTCCTCCCTTTCCTTTGGTTCTTACACTCTTTCCACCACCTCTTCTGCAATGAACCCTGAGTCTTGGAAGGTGTGACAGAACACTCCAGTCACTTCGCAGCACTCTGGTGCCTTTCGAGTTATCCCAGAGATCACCGCAATCTGGAAAGAGAGAAGTTTCTCTAGCCAAAAGTGAGAGTAACATTAATATATGAAAATACACATTAGAAAAATGCTGATAGGCCAGGCGTGGTGGCACATGCCTTTAATCCCATCACTTGGGAGGCAGAGGTAGGAGGATCACCATGAGTTCAAGGCCACCCTGAGATAGTGAATTCCAGGTCAGCCTGGGCTAGAGTGAGACCCTACCTCGAAAAAAAAAATTAAAAAAAAGAAAAATGCTGATAATGCAGTTTGATGGGCAAAATATATGCATTTAGCCAGACAACAGCAGATGTTACTCCCCTAGGGCTCATGACCTCCCCTCCATAGGCGTTTGACTAGGTCTTTAGTACAGGCATGTATTCTCTCCTGTGGAGCAGGCCTCCAGTCCAATTAGAGAGGGGTTGGTTTCTCCCATATCAGATGCGCCTCTATTGCTCCAGTTGGCACATTTGGCCTGGCTGACCAATCTTAAGGGTTGCAAGGTCCACTGCTGTTCACCACTGTTGATGACTTCTAACATAGGGCTGTATGCAGTGGTAGCTTTTTCCCACTTTCTGTCAGGTCCAGCTTGATTTCTCAGTATTCTACAGCCCAAATCTACAGTGTCTTCCACAATAGGGCCTTTCCATCTCGTTCTGGTGGGCAACCAAGAGCCTTGGCAATGCATGCAATGTTTTGGGGGCCTCCCTGGCCAACAACTCACTGGACGGTATTCTGTCCTTGGTGCTGAAATTTTCTGGTAATAATCTATGACTTCCAGGCATACCATTATACAAAGAAGTAGGTTTCCATGTGGCTTATTCTTTTTTCTTTCTTTCTTTCTTTTTTTTTTTGAGATAGGGTCTCACTCTGGTCCAGTCCAGGCTAATCTGGAATTCAGTATGTAGTCTCAGGGTGGCCTTGAACTCACGGCAATCCTCCTACCTTTGCCTCCAGAGTGCAGATTAAAGGTGTGCGCCACCATGCCTGGCCCATACGATATATTCTTTTTTTTTTTTTGAGGTAGGGTCTCGCTCTAGCCCAGGCTGACCTGGAATTCACTCTGTAGTCTCAGGGTGGCCTTGAACTCATGGTGATCCTCCTACCTCTGCCTCCCGAGTGCTGGGATTAAAGGCATGCGCCACCACGCCCGGCTGTCATACGATATATTCTTAACCTCCTAAGTGTTGATTAGCTCTCCTCCCACCCCTTCATTCAATCCCTTCCCTTGATCCCCTGAAGCCATTGCACCCCCAGGATTCTGTTCATCTACTTACATATATACAGTACCCTGCCCTTACGTCTCCCCTTTCCTACCTCCCTTATATCTCCTTTTCTAGCTCACTGGCCTCTAGTATTGACTTTTACTCTGACTCATTACAAATCTGAACATTTGTAGTTAGGATCCACACATGAGAGAGAACATGTGGTGTTTGGTTTTCTGATTCTGGGTTACCTCCCTTACTATGATCCTTTCCAGATCCATCCATTTCTGCAAAATTCACAGCTTCATTTTTCTTTTCCACTGAGTAAATTGTATAAATTTGACCACATTCTTCATTTTCCATTCCTCACTTGAGGGTCATCTAGGCTGGTTCCATTTCCTAGATATTGTGAATAGAGCCACAGTAAACATGGGTGAGCAAGGATCTCTAGGGTAGTGACTAGAGTGGTTAGGATATATGCCAAGGAGTGGTATGGCTGGGTCATATGATGAATCTATTTTCAGCCATCTCAGGAACCTCCTCACTGCTTTCCACAAATGCGATACCAGTTTACATTCCCACCAGCAGTGTGGAAGATTCCTATTATTCCACATCCTCACCAGCATTTATTGTCACTTTTTTTTTTTTATGGTATCCATTCTGACAGGAGTGAGATGGAATCTATGAGTAGTTTCAGTTTGCATTTCCCTGATTTTTTTTTTTTTGGTTTTTCGAGATAGGATCTCGCTCTAATCCAGGCTGACCTGGAATTCACTATGTAGTCTCAGGGTGGCCTCGAACTCACAACCATTTATCCCAAGTGCTAGGTTTAAAGGCGTGCACCACCATGCCCAGCTCCTTGATTTTTTTTAAATTGTGGTTTAACTATGTGGTGCTGCTGGACTGGAGCTCACTGTGTAACCAGCTGTAGACTCCTGCCTCTACCTCTGAAGGGCTGGGATCGTGGGCGTGAACCCCCTGCCTGGTTACCAATGTGCGTTCTGTGCCACTTTCCAGGCTTGTTCTCACTCTGCTTTGGGCCTGAAAAAGCCTCATCTCTCTTGCTGACTTCCTGCTCTCCTGACAGTGACCTCTGCTGTCTTCCTGACATCTGTCTCACTTTGTCCTGCAGTATGCCTGCAATGGGCTCACCTCCCCACCAGCTGTGCACACCACAGAGCATTAAGAATATTGTCCAAAGGGCTGGAGAGAATGCTCAGCAGTTAAAGGTCCTTGCTTGCAAAGCCTGCAGGCCTGGGTTTAGCTTCCTAGCACCCACATAAAGCCAGGCACAAAAAAGTGGCACATGAGTTGGGCATGGTGGCACATGCCTTCAGTCCCAATACTCAGGAGGCAGAGATAGGAGGATCACTGTGAGTTTGAGGCCACCCTAAGACTACATAGTCAATTCCAGGTCAGCCTGGGCTAGAGTAAGACCCTACCCCCCCCAAAAAAAAATAGTGGCACACGAGTCTGGTTTTCATTTGCAGAGACAAGAGGCCCTGGTATGCCCCCACCCCTGACATGTGAAAATTAATAAAAATCAGAAAAAAGAATGTTGTCTAAGAACTTATCTGTAAAAGAAAGTCTTCCTATGATGAGCTTAATTGTGAAGATTTTCATCTTCTATCTCTTGCATATGATGTTACTTATATGCATTAAGTGTTAATATCATTAATGCAGTACATCTTAATACTAAAAGATTTCTGTTGAAAATTTGTGTCAAATTCAGTTGTGATGCCCTCAAGAGAGAACCCTTTGGGGCTTGTTGTTGTTGTTTGAGGCAAGACCTCAGGTAGCCCAGGCTGACCTAGAACTCACTCTGTAGTTCCAAGCTGGCCTCAAACTTGCAGTGATCCTCCTACCTCAGCCTCCTGAGTGCTGGGACTGAAGGCATGTGCCACCATGTCTTGGAGTCATCCTTTTGCCTGCACATTTTCTTTCTTTTTTTTTTTTTACTTTAAATATATTTCCATTCTTTTTAACAAAGGTTACAGTCTTATATCCCTTCTCCTCCAGTCCCACTTTCCCTGATGGCTGCCCTCAGTAGGGTCATTGGTGCTCACTGTTGGGTAAATATGGTCTGAGTCTTTGGGGGAGGGGAGGCTGTGCCTCAGGATATTTCTACCCACCCTGTGGCTCTTCCAATCCCCCCTTCCCCAATGTTCCCTGAGCCTTGGTAGGTCTGTTAGCAGTCTGGTTTAATGTTGAGTTCTCTGTAGCGTCTGGGTTTCTGATTCAATGTGTTTCAACCAACTACAGTGTTGGTTGCCATTCCCTGGAGCTGGTTGTCAGGCTAGCAATGGGAGCAATGCTCTTTGCTGCTTCCTCTGCACTTTCTCGTAGGCCCCAGAGGATGTGCCTGTACATTTCTTTAGGGCCCCTAAAGCCAAACCCTTCCTATTCCATTCACCTTGAGCAGATGTTAATAAGAAATAGTTTTTGATGACTTTTCACACTCTTTTTTAAATTATACCCAGAGTTACCATAATGCTCTTGAAAAACTCAGACTGAAGAAAACTGAAAAAGATGAAGACAAGAAAATGTAAGATGGCTTTAAATGTTTAACTTATTTTAAAGTTCTAAAAAGATGCTCATTACCTTGGGTGGGGCTACACCACTATGAACACATAAGTTGGAAACGTTGATAAGCTGGAAATGGTTTAGTCCATTAATCTATTCAGCATCGCCGCTTAGCCTACAGACCTTTTTAAAATTTATTAATTTATTTGATATATATATATATATAGAGAGAGAGAGAGAATGGGCGCTCTAGGGGCTCCGACCACTGCAAACATACTCCAGACACATGGACCACCCTGTACGTCTGGCATTATGTGGGCACTGGGGAATGGAACTCAGGTCCTTAGGCTTTCCAGACAAGCGCCTTAACTGCTAAGCCATCTCTCCAGCACCTGCATAGCTTGCTATACTCAGAACACTCACATTAGCCAACAGCAGGGAAAAATTGGCAAACACACAGGCTATTTGATAGTCTAGTATTGATTATCACATTAATTTATTGGTTTCCTATATCCACAACCCACTGGCAGGGCTTCGTAGATGGCTCAGTAGTTAAGAGCACTTGCCATGGAAGCATGAGTTTGACCCCAAGCACCCACACCGCAGGTGTCTGTAATCCGAGCCCTGAGTGGGTGGGGAAAGGGTCATTGGGAATCCATGGTCAACAATCGAACCAAACAATGGTGAGCTCCAAATTCAGTGAGAGATGCCTTCAAAGAAATATGGCCGAGTTTTCCTCTTCCTTGGCCGGCGTTTAGAGGCTCTCAACATGGTTCAGTGTTTGACATACCATCCTAGGCTGTCCTACAACACAGCCTCCAACAAAACTAGGCTGTCCCAAGCCCCTGGCTTGCTTACCTGTCCACCAGGAAGGTGCAGAAAGCTCTGAAGTCAGCGTGCGGTGAGTGCCTAGGCCCACTGCGAGGGCTTCGTGCTGTGAAACCCAAGGTCCTTCAGAGACTGTCCAAAACAAAAAACCATGTCAGCCGGGCCTATGGCAGCTCCATGTGTGCTCAGTGTGTCCAATAGGATCAAGCGAGCTTTCCTTATTGAGGAGCAGAAAGTCGTTTTGAAGTGTTGAAGGCACAAGCTAAATAAATATGAAGCTCTTTTAAATAATAAGAAGAAAGGAAATATGGCAGAGAGCAATGGAGGAGGATGTCCTGGTCCTGCCTCTGTACGTGTGCTCACAGGTATGCACACCTGTACACATGTATGTGCACACACCACATGTGCACACACAAAACCCAGTGTCAACCCAGCCTAGCAGCTGTCAGGTCCTGGCTGCAGGCTGACCTGAGCCACGGCTCCCTGCAGGTGGCAGTGTCTTGAGCAAAACCTGAAGTGCACCAGTGTACTATTGCACCATTGGAACTTGGAAAGATCCCAGGATCCCTATGCCGTGGGGAGGTCAGGACGTCTGTACTCTAGGTCTATGTATGTAAGCATGAGAGGGAAGCTTGATTGCAAAGCCACCACCATTCCATATGGAGACTAATTTCTAAGGATGCCATGCACCTCTAAAGTAAATTAAAATTAATGTAGGGCTGGCACAGAGCTCTGTGGTCGAAGGTCTGGCACACATGTGTCAGGCCCTGGATTCAATCCCTGGAACCACTAAAATTAAGGAAATATAATTCACTGTGGGTGGGCGGGAAGATGGTGGCGTCTGCTGGGCCGTGGGGCGGAGGCCCAGGTCCCCATGGCGCTTGCTGGGGGCTGTGTGTCCAATGACCTCCGGGCCTCTCACCCCAGTGCAGGAAGAGATGGCGGCCTACCACAGCAGATCCAAGTCTAGAAAAGCCTGTGTTCAGAGCACGAGCTGCGGACTCTGGATGAAGCCCCGCGACTGGCAAAGAAGAAAACTGACCTCTTTGAGGAGGAGCCAGATGAAAAAGATGGTTTACTTGTACAAGATCTGGAAGACATGTGGGAGCAGACATTCCAGGAGTTCAGCCTTGGCGCTCACTTGTGGGACAGAAGCTGATAGAAAGAATGACCGAACTTCATTGCACCAGAAACTAGACAAGAGCCTCGTCCTGCTAGTCAGAGAGAAGCTTGGAGACCATGATGTTTGGCTCCTGCCTCAAGTACAGTGGCAGCCTGGGGAGATCCGAGGGACAGCTGAGGGAACCCTGGCCACTCTCAGAAAGCAACATGAAAGCCAAGTTCCTAGGAAATGCACCTTGTGGCCACTACATGTTCAAGTTCCCCAGGCAATGCAGACAGAGTAACCTTGGGGCCAAAGTATTCTTCTTGGAATCACTGCTGCCAACTGGAGACTTTGCCCAGGCTGGGAAGAAGAGCCAGCACGCGTGGGTGAGTGAGGAGGAGCTGGGCCACTACCTGCAGCCACAGTACCTGGCTCCGGGTGGGAGGTTTCTTCTGGACCTCTGATGGACTGGGCTGCCTGTGGACAATGCTCAGAGAAATCAGTGGGTAAGGCCTTAAGGACATTGTGTGCTTACCAACGTTGACAGCGAACTAACTTCTGTGAGCTAAATAACCGTCATCATGTTTGACTCAGCTCATTCACCCTTTGAGGACAACTGGCCTTTCCCAGTGAAGAAGGAGCCATCTGTTAGGAGCCTTCCCATTTTTCTCAAGCTGAGAACCGAGTTCACTTTATAGTGAATTGACTCTGGTTTATTGGGCCGAGGAAGAAGGAATCAACCTAAAGCCCCAAATTCTGTGAAAGCTAACCACACAGGAAAAACCTAGTTCTATCTATGTACCTTCCTAGCCATTTTCCATTTTGGTTTTCCCTTTCCACTTGAAATAAATCTATCCTAGGGAAAAAAAAGAAAATATAAAAATGAATAAAATATAATTCATGTTATACTGCTCAAAAAGCTTTGGCTAGAGAGATGGCTTGGTGGATAACGGCAGGTGCTTGCAAAGCCTGATGGCTGGGGTTTGATTCTCCAGTTGTGATAGCAGGAAGGCCTGCTGTGCCCATACCTCCCTCCCTCTCTCTCTCTCTCTCTCTCTCTCTCTCTCTCTCTTAAATATTGTTTTAAAATGGATTTGATAAGAATCTGTGAGAGAAAAGACTGTCTAAAAAGGTAACAAACAACTTTAGTTGACATAAAGTACATAATTTGCTTAGCTATCAAAATAAAAATATTTTTGCTTGGTGCACATGCCTTTAATCTGAGCACTCAGGAGGCCGAGGTTAGAGGATCGCCATGAGTTTGAGGCCACCCTGAGACTACATAATGAATTCCAGATCACTCCGGGATAGAGTGAGACCCTACCTTGAAAAAAAAAATGTGTGTGTGTGTGTGTGTGTGTGTTGTGGTGGTGGTGGTTTGATCCAGGTGTCCCCTATAAACTTAATGAATGATGGTCCCCAGCTGATGGCAATCTGGGAATTAGAGCCTTGTTAGAGATGTGTTGTTAGGGGTGTGCTTATGGGGGCTACAGCCAGCTTTGTGTAGAAATGGGCTGGTGTGAGCAGATGGGGAAGGCATGGAAAGAAATAAAATCTTTAGGCTGAAACTGCTGCCTGTCCAGGTACAATTGTTTGAAAGATGACAATCATTGAGATTGGGCCAGGCAATCTGCATTGGGACAGCAGGAAGAATGTGGATTTTTTGAAGTAAGAGGCCTGGATGCTGAAGATTTTTTTTAAAACATTTTATTATTTACTTATTTATTTGGAGAGAGGGGAGAGAGAGAGAGGGGAGAGAGAGAGAGAGAGAGAGAGAGAGAGAGAGAGAGAGAGAGAGAGAGAGAGAGAGAGAGAGAGAGAGACCAAAGCTAGCACACCAAGGAGTTGCAACTAAACTCCAGATACATGCACCACTGTGTTCATCTGGCTTTATGTGGGAATTGAACCCCCATCCTTAGGCTTTGCAGTCAAGTGCCTTAACCTCTAAGCCATATCTCAAGCCCCCTGCTGAAGGTTTCTTGTTCTTCAGAGTTGCTTTATATAAATGCAGGAAAAAGTGCATCATTGGATTTGCAACATAATTTTGTTTTTTGAAAATGCCCATGGGAGTGTGAAGCAGGTGTGCTAGATTACCTGTGTAGAGGTGTGATGGTTCTATAGATGAACCGTGGGTTGCAGTGGAGACTTAATGGAGATGCCAAGACTATGGAATGGCTGCCAAGGAGAGCTGTAGGCACCAGATGGAGTTTTCCAGGACTTGCTGGAGGGGTGGAATTGGAACTCGAGACCCTCATTCTTGGTTAGAATTATCAGACTTGGAGTTAGAGTTTAATGTTTGCTTTGTTTTAAATCTTGTATTGGTTCAATCTGTCTTTGATATGCCCAATGTTATCTTTTGCAGTATGAATGTTGTGTGCCATTATGGATTTTTTTTATGGTTCAGTTAAAACACCTTGAACTCTGGGAATGTTTGAATAGCATTGAGATCAATAAAAGTTATGGGGACTTTTTAAAGTTGAACTGGGTGCATTGCATTTTACATTGTGTATGATTATCAGTTTGTGGGGGTCAGGGGTGGGATGTGGTGGCTTGATTTAGGTGTCCTTCATAAACATATGTGTTCTGAATGCTTGATCCCCAGCTGATGGCAATTTTGGAATTGGAACCTTGTTGAAGGTGTGTTGTTGGGAGCTGGCTTATGGGTTTGTAGCCAGCTTCCCCTTGCCAGTGTTTGGCACACTCCTGTTGCTGTTGTCCACCTCATTTTGGCCAGGTAATGTCCAGCCTTTGCTCATGCCATCATTTTCCCTGCCACAATGGAGCTTCCCCTTGAGTCTGTGAGCCAAAATTAACCCTTTCTTCCCACCAGCTTGCTTGTGGTCAGGTTCTTTCTGTCAGGAACAAGAAAGCTGACAACATATATTTTATACATAATACTTATGATTAGTACTTGTAACAAACATAGTATTTATATTTATTAAATTAGTGAGGGAAACGTGAACTTTTAGAGGGGGTTTAGGGAGTGTAAGCAGGGTCTCATTTTAGCCCAGGCTGACCTGGAACTCACTCTGAGGCCCAGACTGGCCTTGAACTCACAGTGATCCTCCAACTGCCTCCCCAGTGCTGGGATCAGAGGAGTGCACCACCACACCTAGCTCTGAAGTGAATTTTTTTTCTTTACAGCTGAAAACACAATACTCTGGAGAACCTCTCATTTTCTAAATAATCAGCATTTATTAGAAGAAACAGAAATACAATTCACACCCTTACTATCAATGATTGTATTTATGATGACACTTCCCTCTTCACTTTCATGTTTTTATTTTATGTTTCCAGAGACAAAAATAGTGGAGATTTGGTTGAGCAAGCCAGAAGAGACGGCTTTGATGAAAATGTAAGATTTTAATTTTTTCATATATGCAAATTGCTTTATTAGAAATCTACTTACTGAAAAGTTCATGCTAGCAATAGAAATAATTTGTTTGATTTAAAGCAATAGTTTTCACCTCTAAATACATCTCTGGGTATCCAGCTCCCTTGTCACCGGGGCAGAGCATCTGGAACCCAGGGCTTCCTCTCTCCTGAGACTCTTAGCTCTGGTCTTAAGAGGCACACTGTGTCCCTGTGGGAGCACCACACTGAGGACAGGGCTACAGGCTTTCTTCTGTGTTCATTAATGTGATGCATTACTTATTTTTAAAAATATTTTTATTTATTTGCAAGCAGAGAGATAGCAGACAGACAGAGAATAGGCTGGCTTGGACACGGAAGTATGAGGCACCTTCAGAGAATTCCCTGCTAAGGTTGTTGTCATGCCTCCTGTTCTCAGTAACCTCGGGGAGGAAAGCCTCCTCTCCTTACTAGTTCTGTGCCAAGGCATCCCAGATGCTCAAGCGGAAGCCTCCTCTTCCTCTTGGGTCCTGGGCGGAAGGCTGCTTCAAATCTGCACCTGCCTGCTACTCATCAGTGACAGTTCAGTTAGGACAGAATCACTCTAGGTAATCTCCAGGTACTAATGCATTTTATGTATTTATTGATTTATTTGAGGCAGGGTCTCCCTCTAGCCCAGGCTGACCTGGAATTCACGATGTAGTTTCAGGGTGGCCTCAAACTCCACTACAACTGGCTAGGTGATTTAGCTGGGCGTGGTGACGCATGCCTTTAATCCCAGCACTCCAGAGGCCAAGATAGGAGGATCACTATGATGAGTTCAAGGCCAGCCTGGGACTGCAAAGTTGAGTTCTAAGTATGGGCTAGAGTGAGACCCTACCTCAAAAAACGACTAAATATGTATAATATTTACAAGCAGAGAAGAGAATGAGAGGGGGGATGGGTACACCAGGGCTTCCTGCCATTGCAAATGAACTCCAGACACATGTGCTACATTGTGCATCTGGCTTTCTGGGGGTACTGGGAATTGAACCTGAGTCATCAGGCTTTGCAAGCCAGCGCCTTCAAGTGTTGAGTCATCTCTCCAGCCCCACACTAGGTATTTGAAAAAGAGAATGTTTCTCAGCTAGCAGAAGACAACAAGAAGCCTATGTGGCATTAAGGGAATGGAGAGACAAGTGCAAGAGGCAGCCACCAGCTATGGGGAGGAAGCAAGGAAGAGCCCCTGAAGAGCCGCATAAGACAGGCAGCACCGAAAATGGGATAGCTGCGAGAGGCTTTGTAAGAAGTCAGCCATCTTATTCAGGCACCCACATTCCAATTAGGTTCCCAGCCACCACTTCTAACTGCACATCAATAGTATTCATGTGTCTACAGGGAAACTGGGATTGAAAGCCATCCTTTCCTGCTTTAGTGTGAAACGGCGCCATCCTGAGGAAGGTCACCTAGCATTATCTCTGGGGAAAGGTGGCCTCACACTGGTTGCTAAGGTGGTTGTTTCTTGTCACTGTCATTTGGTAAGGTAGCTATTTTGTAGAGACAGAATCAATGTTTGTAGCCAGACTAGCTTTACATTTGCCCGATCCTCTTGCCTTAGTCCGGAGCATGCTGGGTTTGCAGGCATGTGGTGCCATGTCTGGCTAAAATTTTTAAAAATATTTTATTTATTCATTTTCAAGCAGAGAGAGAGAGAGAGAGAGAGAGAGAGAGAGAGAGAGAGAGAGAGAGAGAGAGAGAGAGAATGCACCAGGGCCACCACCCTGTGGGTCTGACCTATGTGGGTCCTGGGGAATTGAACCGGGGGCCTTAGGCACTGGAGGCAAGTGCCTTAACCGCTGAGCCATCTCTCCAGCCCATGTCTGGCTAAATTTTTTATCGCAGCTGGGTACAGTCCCTAATCTCCCAGGGCTGTCTCTAATTCCACAACAATAACCCCACCCCTCAATTCTCCTTTAAAAGCAGGAACAGTGTATTTGGGAATAGGAAAGCAGGCTGTGGCCAGGATCAAATGGAGCAGCACACACTTCCTAGAGTGAGGGGTTTGGGGGGCAAGGCACTGTGCAACATGTGGACTGACTCACCAATGCAGTAATTATTGAGAGGGGATTTATTTATGTCTGCACACGTTTGGCTGAGAGGTTGCTAGGAAGGCAAAGAATAGCCATCTCATCAAAGAAGAGATACAGCGCTCAGTGGCAGAGCACTTGCCTAGCAAGAATGCAGCCCTGGGGCTTGGGGACATGGCTCAGTAATTAAGGCACTTGCTTGCAGGGCTTGCTGGCCTGGGTTCAATTCCCCAATAGCCATGTAAAGCCAGATGCACAAAGTGGCTCATGCATCTAGAGTTGGTTTGCAGTGGCTAGAGGCCCTGTTGTGTTCTCTCTCTCCTGCCCACCCCTCTTGTCTCTCTATTTACAAATAAATATTTTTAAAAGAATGAGGCCCTGGGTTTAGTACTCAGTTTTGGGTCTGGGTGTGTGCAAATGATGAGGCAGAAACCCAATGAGCTCAGAAGCAGGAAATCTTTATTGCTGCGGATTTATAAGCTAATAGATTAGGGACACAGCCAGACTCGGGAGCTGGGACTGCGTCCTTGAAGTGTTGGCTCACAGTCTTTTTAAAAAAACAAACAAACAAACAAACAAAAACACAAACAGGTGCTGGCCAGTGGTCTTGTCTGGAAAGCCTAACAACCTGGGCTCAATTCCCCAATACCCACAGATGTACAAGATGGCACATGCATATCGAATTCTTTTGCAGCAGCTGGAGGCTCTGGCACACCCATTCTTTCTTCCTCTTTCCTTACAAGTAAATTATATATATGGTTAACTCCTTGTGCTAAACAGCCCTTACCTCAGATCCTTTGCTAACAGACCTAAGCACCAGGTTGCATAACATCAAGGGAGATAACAACTGAATCCCGTGATGTTTGTGTACCAAAGACTCAAACAGACCACTAAAGACTGCAGCCCATGTCTGTTCTCTTGATTGACAGGAGATTCAAAGGGCAGAGCAAATGAAAAAGTGGAAAGAAAGGCTTGAGAAAAAGTATTATTCTGCAGAAGTCCAAGATGACTACCAGCCTGTCACTCAACAAGAGTTTAGAGAGTAAGTGTTCTAAGAGGTACTATGGGCTACACCATGAGGGCATTATGTTCCTGAACCCAGAACCTTATGTGGGTGTTCTGTCCATCTACCCATTATCAAAATGTGCTTCAAAAGTGAGCCCCAACTGTCACTAAATAACTATAGCAGATACTGTTCTGAAACTGGCCCCATGTCTAGGGGCTTACTATGCTGTCTAGCCCCTCAAGTGTTTCTCAATGGGCACTAGTTACCTGCTGCCCATTAAAGTATCTGACTCATCTCTATCAACTTCTAAATTATCTTCTAGACTCTTTTTATATGCTGTGGAACTGGAGAAAGAATTACACTACGTCAATTTAAAACTAAACCAAGTGATGAGAAAACTTTCAGCTGCACAATATTGAGACAAATAGAGGTGAGAATCTGTGCCACCAGCGTTTCCAGCAATGACTTAAGTCATGTTGATTTCTGTTTTTATGGTGTTAAGGATGGAACCCAGACCCTGCATATGATAGCTAAATTATATCCTCAGCCCAGACACACTAAACCAGCCAAGCGTGGTGGCACATGCCTTTAATCCCAGCACTCAGGAAGCAGAGGTAGGAGGATTGCCATGAGTCTGAGGCCAGCCTGGGACTATAGAGTGAGTTCCAGGTCAACCTGGGCTAGAGTGACCTGGGGGGAGGGGCACTAAACTACTATCATCAATTATAGTAACCACATGGTTTCCAGGAATTAAGTGTAGCTAACACACATTACACAGGGCACATGCATAGAATATTATGAGGCTTATTATTAAATTCTAGGAGTGTGGAGGAAAAGTAGGAAACGATGCTGTTGCAGTCAGCTTTCTAGTTGCTGCGCAGAAAGAACCCAAACAAAAGTGGCTTGTAGAGGAATGGGTTTATTTGGCTTACGGACTCGAGGGGAGACTCCATTCTGGCAGGGAAAACGATGGCATGAGCAGAGGGCTGGACATCACCTCTGCCACAGCACTGCAAACAGCGGCAGGAAGGTGTGCCAAA
>PVHP010040311.1:0-15661 GCA_004024765.1 Zapus hudsonius | reverse complement strand
ACTGTTGAGTCTTCAATTTTATTTTGGTGGCAAAAGGAATCCAACAGATGCCAAGAATTGTTGATCTTACAGCTCTAAAATGTGAAAGACAAATGCTAAGTTTGTCCAACATGGTTTTCAAGGTAGGGTCTCGCTCTAGTCCAGGCTGACCTGGAATTCACTATGTAGCTGGATTCGAACTCACAGCGATCCTTCTACCTCTGCCTCTGAGTGCTGGGATTAAAGGCGTCCACCATGCCCGGCCAAAATGTTTTTTTTGTTTTTTTTTTTAACTTTATTTATTTATTTTCAAGCAGAGAAAGAGAGAAAGGAGAGAGAGAGAGAGAGAGAGAGAGAGAGAAAATGAGAACACCAGGGGCCACCACCTTGTGGGTCTGACATATGTGGGTACTGGGGAATTGAACCCTGGGCCTTAGGCACCAGAGTTAAGTGCCTTAACTGCTGAGCCACCTCTCCAGCCCCGCCAACATGGTTTTTTGAGGTAGGGCTTTGATCTAGCTCAGGGTGACCTGGAATGCACTATGTAGTCTCAGGATGGCCTTGAACTCAATGATTCTCCTCCTTCTGCCTCCTCAGTGCTAGAGTTAAGGTGTGTGCCACCATACCTAGCTTCAACATTTTTTTTTCTTTATTGTCCATAATGAGTTACATTGTTTAGTGGGCCAACCATGAGTTGTTATCCCCAATTCCCCGTTGCCCCCCTCCCCATCCCCAGTCAGCTGAAAAATAGATTATTTTCCTTTCTATTTACTATTTCCTTATTACTTCAGGACACTGTCTCAAAGTTTTCTGAATCTTTTTATTTTTATTTATTTGTAAGCAGAGCGATACAGAGGAAGAGAGAGAGACAGAGTGTGTATGTGCGCACCAGTGCTTCTAGACTCTACAAATGAACTTCATATGCATGCATCACTTTGTACATCTTGCTTATGTGTGTACTGAGGAATTGAACTTGGGTTGATAGGCTCTGGAAGTAAGTGCCTTAACTGCTGAGCCATCTCACCAGCCCTCAAAATGGATTTTAAAGCCTTCCTCTTCTATACAGCTTCATCTCTGAATAGTTAAAAGTAGCCCCATGTCTGCTAGTCTTTATGTGCATTTCATGTACTGAACATAAGACCTGCATAGTTACGTCATCCAATACCTTCCGTCAGGCAATCCTTACCTGTCAGCTGAGCCAGCTGCTATTTTGCTTCCATCAGGTGACCAAGAACATCTCAAGAGATTCTATGAGGAGTAAACAGAAAACCATTGAATTGGTAATGTTTCAATCCTCCTTAACAAAAATGTGCATGCATACATGCATCTGTGTATACACATACATACATGGCACCCTAGGATCTATGGCAGCTGCAAATGAATAAACACACTGGACACTTGATCCACTTTTTGTGCCTTGTTTATGTGGGAACTGAACCTGGGCCAGCAGGCTTTGCATGCAATTATCTTAAAACGCTGTGCCATCTTACATCTCCCCTCTGAAAATCCTTTTACTACATTACTGAATCACTGACTAACTTTTAGGCAAGTACCTTAACCATTGAGCCATTGCTCCAGTCCCTTATTCTCCCCAGAACGATCAGCAATTATCTTATAGTCTTATGGCCCAAAAGAGAATGCTTTGTTACTTTATACCACATAAACTAACTTTAGAAAATGTATTTACAATTTTTTTTTTTTTGGTTTTTCGAGGTAGGGTCTCGGCCTAGCTGGCCTGGAATTCACTACAGTTATTAAGAATAGGAAAAGAATAGCCATGAGTGGTGGCACACGCCTTTAGTCCCAGCACTCGGGAGGCAGAGGTAGGAGGATCGCCGTGAGTTCAAGGCCACCCTGAGACTACATAGTGAATTCCAGGTCAGCCTGGACTAGAGCGAGACCCTACCTCGAAAAACAAAAAACAAACAAAACAAACAAACAAACAAAAATACCTAGCAATAAAAATTTGTTTTGCCTTTAAATGGAGGCTTCCTTTGCTTCAATTATCTATCTATCTATCTATCTATCTATCTATCTATCTATCTATCTATCTATCTATCTATCTATCTATCTATCTATCTATCTATCTGAGAGAGAGAGAGGGAGGGAGGCAGGCACAGAGAGAGAATGGGCATACCAGGGCCTCTAGCTGCTGCAAATGAAGTCCAGACCCCTCTTGTGCATCTGGCTTTATATGGGCACTGGGGAATTGAACTTTGGTCCTTCTGTATAGCAGGAAAACGCCTTAATCATCTCTTCAGCCCTGCCTCATTTATCTTGACCCTAATTTAAAGTTTTGTTTCTTTTTCTTGCTGGGTGTGGTGGCACACAACTTTAATCCAAGCACCAGGGAGGCAGAGATAGGAGGATCACTGTGAGTTTGAGGCTAGCCTCAGACTATTGTGAATTCCAGGTCAGCCTGGGCTAAAGTGAGACCCTACCTCGAAAAACCAAAAAGTTTTTTCTGCTTATCTCTGTATTTTTTAAATTCTTTTTTTCCTATTTAGAAGAAAAATAAAGTATAAAACCTGTGGGGGCCAGGTAGATGGTTCAGCAGTTAAAGGTGCTTGCTTACAAAGCCTGCTAAGTGCTAGGATTAAAGGCACGCTCCTCTATACCAGGCAGATCTAGTTCATTTTTAGCTAAGCAATGTCTATCCTTAGCATCACTTTAAACATTTGTTTGGATCAAATGTATAATAAACCCCTCTAGCACATAGCACTCACCTTTTCAAAGTTGTGCACATTTCCTTGAAATATCTTTACACATCTCTCTTTGGGGGCAAATGGCCGAACATCCCAGACACGTACTGCAAAATACAAACCAATCAACCAATATCATGTCAGTGACAGAAGCTGTTTCATTGTGGAAGAGGTCCAACACAGCACAATGTTACCTGTTAGGAATCTTATCATTAAAGTCTAATTAGTGGGCTGGAGAGATGGCTCCATGGTTAAAGGCACATGGCTTGCAAAGTCTGACGGCCTGGGGTTTGACCCCTTCCCCAGTACCCACATAAAGCAGATACACAAAGTGACACACGCATCTGGAGTTCATTTGCAGTGGCAAAAGGTCCTGGTATGTCCATATTCATATATTCTATCTTTCTATATATATAATCTTAAAAATCAAAAGCTATTTTGCAAATAATTCCTGTGCCAAAGCCAAATCAGAGTCATATCCAGCAAAGCTTCTATATGTCAAAGGACTATGTAGTCTCAGGGTGGCCTCAAACTCACGGAGATCCTCCTACCTCTGCCTCCTGAGTGCTGGGACTAAAGGTATGCACCACCATGCCCAGCAGAAACATCAATTTTAATAACTATTTAGGGAACCTCATCATTCCTCACTGTTAATGCTTGATTAGTGCTGGATGTGGTGGTACACACCTTTTTTTTTGTTTTTTTGAGGTAAGGTCTCGCTCTAGCCCAGGCTGACCTGGAATTCACTGTTGTCTCAGGCTGGCCTTGAACTCACAGCAATCCACCTACCTCTGCCTCCCAAGTGCTGGGATTAAAAGCGTGCGCCACTACGCTTGGCTGGTATACACCTTTAATCCCAGAACTCGGGAGGCAAGAGGCAAGAGGACTGCAGCCTTGAGTTTGAGGCCACCCTGAGACTACAGAGTGAATTCCAGGTCACCCTGGGCTAGAGTGAGACCCTACCTCAAAATCAAAAGCATGAACAAAAAGCTTGATTAGTCAGTGGAAAACCTAATGCCTTAAAGATATGCATATAAACATCCATGGTAAGGGTAAGAAGTGACTGTAGTCAGTATAACTGAAGCTGCTGAAAAGGCAAAGCTGAGTCAGGCATGGTGGCTCATGACTCTAATCCCAGAATTCAGGAGGCTAAAATAAAAGGATCACCCAGATTTTTTTTTTTTTTTGTTTTTGAAGGTAGGGTCTCACTCTAGCCCAGGCTGACCTGGAATTCACTATGTAGTCTCAGTGTGGCCTCGAATTCATAGTGATCCTCCTACCTCTGCCTCCCAAAAGTGCTGGGATTAAAGGTGTGCGCCACCATGCCTGGCTTTCACTCAGATTTTGAGGCTAGCCAGGACTACAGAATCAGTTCCAGATCAGCCTGGTCTAGACTGAGTTGGTGCCTAACAAAAAAAACACGGCTGGAGAGATTGCTCTTCAGTTAAAGTGCTTGCCTGCAATGCCTAAGGACCCATGTTAAGCCAGATGTACAAGGTGGTTGGTACATGCATCTGGCATTTGTTTGCAGTGGCTAAAGGCCCTGGAACATCCATTCTTGCTCTATCTATATGTTTCTCTCTCCTCCTTCACTCTCTTTCATAAATAAGTAAAAACTTAAAGCAATGGATACATTCAGCCAACAAATATGTCTGAGTACCTATTAAGTGCCAGGTATTGTTTTTGATACAAAATATCAACAAAAGCTGGGCGTGGTGGCGCACGCCTTTAATCCCAGCACTCGGGAGGCAGAGGTAGGAGGACTGCTGTGAGTTCAAGGCCACTTTTGACTACATAGTGAATTCCAGGTCAGCCTGGACTAGAGTGATACCCTACCTTGAAAAACCAAAAAAACAAAAAACAAACAAACAAACAAACAAACAAAAAAACCCAAGCATACTTTAGTTCCTTATAAGTCTATGGGTTTGTACACCAAGGGGGGGTTTCTAAACTCCTTCAATATTTAGTATATAATCTCACAAGTTACTTCTGTTTTTTTGCTATAGTGAACTCTTCTTACTACAACTCAAAAACAAGCAAAGAGAAGGGTTTGGCAGATCCAAAATGTTGAGCTATTTTAGTGACAACCTTGTCTCAGATGTATGCTACTAGAGAGATGGGATGGAAGACATTTCACAGAAAAGACATAAGTCTACTGATTGCCCAGCTCAGTGATCCTGGCCAATGCCTAAGAACTGCCTTGAACAGACTACCAGGTGATTTCCCCTCTCAATAAACTCTGCCAGTTTCTTGTATCCCTGCTAGACTACAGCTTCCCAGAACTGAAATGGGCTTTAATGGTAAAATCCACTCCTTTACAATTTTGTCTATCTAGAACCTGATTCCTAGAAGGAGTAATGTAAGTGTGAAGTTATTCAAGGACTCGTGGAAGATTGGGGACTAGAGTCCTGGATTCTAGATCAAAGTTTTCCCATCACCACACGTTCTCTTAATTGCATCCTTGACTCTTCCTGCACTTTCATTTACTCTAACACACATTTTCCCCTCTTGAAACTGGCACTGCATACATTCTCCTCTCCAGTTACCTGTATTATCCATTGCATTGGATAAGAGGTAAGATCCTTCAGAACTTAAACTCAGGCCAGTCACTGAATCTGCATGGCCTCTCATGGTGTAGGTTAGCTTGTTTTGGCGCAGGTCCCAAACCTGGAGAAACAAAAATGTATAACCAGTAGACAAACAAATTTAGCCTGGGGTCATTTGCCTGGAGAAATTGGTAGCTGTTCTTAAATCTAGCTCTAGGCCAAATATTTACTTATCAAAAAATACAAAATTTCTGCTAAAGAGGAAAACCTTTTATTTTTTTTACAGAGAGACAAAGTGACTATGTTTTGACTAATATACATAAATGAATGAATGTCACATATTAAGTTTTCTGTGTGTATATGGGTGAGGTAGAGGACTGGGTCTCCTTTGTCCACTGCTGTATGCTGTGAATGCCAGACTAGCTAGCCTGTAAACCTTGGGATCAACTCCAATCAACCTCCCATTGCAGCAGGTATGCCGGGATGACAGATGCTTTTAGCTGATAGCTCATCTCCCCAGCTCCAGAGTTTTTGTTTGTAATTTTGGGGACTAGGAATTGGGCTTAGGGCTTTGCATATGCTAGGCAAATGCTCTTATACTATGTATTCCAAGCCCTCTTTTTAATTATGTGCGCGCGCGCTCGCGCACACAGAGGAAAAGTGTGTTTACTCAAAGAATCATTGTCCTTGAACTCACAGCGATCATTCTACCCTGTTTCTCAGCCTCCTGAGTGCTTGCGACTAAAGGCGTGTGCCACCATGCCCAGCACCCTCCTTTTCTCCTCAGTGCTAGGAATCAAAAGCAGGGCCTTTTTGTGCTAAGCATGTGCTCTACAAGTGAACTATACTTCCAGCCTCAACAATATCTACTTCTTACAGCTTTCTTTTCTGTATCTTTTGTGGCACTAGGGATTGAACATAGGACTTCAGGCATGCTTGGCAAGCACTCTCCCATTCTAGCTTTCTGAAGGATAACAAACAAGAATGGTTGGCATATGCCTGGTTCATGGCAGACCTGCAATAACTGACAGATATTATTAAATGGCTTCTAAAAATTGAAGGCTAAGCCGGGCGTGGTGGCGAAGGCATTTAATCCCAGCACTCGGGAGGCAGAGGTAGGAGAATCACCATGAGTTCAAGGCCACCCTGAGACTACATAGAGAATTCCAGGTCAGTCTGGGCTAGAGTAAGACCCTACCTTGAAAAAAACAGTGCTGGGATTAAAGGCGTATGCCACCATACCTGGCTCAATTTTTTTTTTTTTTTTAAATACGAACAATTTTTGTGTCAGGCTGTTTGTTGCCTCAGTTATTAGGGGAGCTGGAAATGGCTAACACTTTGATCAGGCTCTTGTCCATCCAATTTAGAAAGGCACTGTTGAACTCTTTAATTTGGTAACATGGCACATGTGTCTGGAATTCACTTGCAGTAGCAAGAGGCCTTGGTGTGCCCATAGTCTCTCTCTGCCAACAAACAAATCAATCAATAAAAGTAAACTTTAAAAAATGCTTGCAGGCCGGGCATGGTACACACACCTTTAATCCCAGCACTTGGGAGGCAGAGGTAGGAGGATCACTATGAGTTCGAGGCCACCCTGAGACTACATAGTGAATTCCAGGTCAGCCCGGACTAGAAGGAGACCCTACCTCGAAAAAACAAAAAACAAAACAAAACAAAACAACCCTGGATTTACCACAGAAAGTGTACGGCACTAATTTAAGCAAAACATTGTGCAAATTCCTAATCACCTGTTTGATGACATTTGGGCATCTAATGAGTAGCAGGTCAAAACAGACCAGAGTCCCTGCTAATCAAGAAGCATTTAGTCTAGGAAGGAAAACAGACATGTACACAAGTCTTATAGACCTGTACAAGATGCATTAGTGGAGAGGGAGAAGGTTTAATTCTCTTGGGTAACAAAGTTGAGTGAGAAAGGGAAGTTCTCACGGAGGATATAGGACCTGCTTTCCTTAGACTAAGTGGAAGTATGTTCCAGGTATATATAAGGAGTGGAAGAAGCACGGCAAAGTTGCTAGAGTGTAGGGAATGGGGCAGAGAGAGACAACTCAGATTTATGCAGGTGGAGAGCAGCCTGTGAAAGGCTGAGAACTCGAGTGCCTTGGACTTTCATCTCCTTTACTGGGGAGTCACAGAAGCATTTAGAATAGACGAATGAGTTGGGTAGATCTGCATTCACAGATACTTTTGGCCCAGATAAAAGAAGAGATGAATCTAGAGGGCAGAAAGTCAAAATAACCCCCAGTATTTTATCCTTTTAATCATGAATAAACAAGTGAAAAACCACCAGCTACCATCTTATCTTGTGCTTAGTGTTACATAAAATATCAAAGGACTTTCAAGTACATCTTTAAGCCCTTCAAAAGCAGGGACACATTTTTCTCCTTTTTTAAAAAAGTCAGTTTTTTCAATCCTAGTACCAGGAAGAAAGTCCCAAGAGGCTGGTAGGAACAGCGGATTTACTCACAAAGGGCAATGCTATCAGAGAAGCAAGCAAGAACCTGGATTCTTTTATGTTGGTGCTAGGGATCAAACACAGAGCTTTGTGCATGTTAACTGTGTGCTCTACCCCAGTACCACCAAGTTTCTTTGAGGTTCATTAGGTTCACTTCCTAATGTGGTGAGACAGAATAGTGATTTTTCAAGCCAGTGCAGAAATGATTGAAAGTTCAGAGTAGGGCTGAAGAGATGGCTTAGCGGTTAAGGGGTTTGCCTGCAATGCAGAAGGACCTGAGTTCGATTCCCCAGTGCCCATGTAAAGCCAGATGCACAAGAGGGCGTATGTGTCTAGAGTTCATTTGCAGTGTGGTTGGAGGTCCTGTTGTGCCCATTCTCTCTGTCTCTCTGTCTCTCTCCAATAAATAAAATATTTTTTAAAAAAAGTTCACTGAGTAGAAGCAACATGACAGAGAAGAAAGAGATTCAGCTCTGATCTGGATCTACAGCTGAGTGATCAACTATGTGATTTTAATCAAACCACTCTTACAACTTCACTTTATAAGAGGGTAGACCAGATGTTTAAGGTCTCTTTCAGGTATGACATTCTCTGAAGTTTAATTTCTGATTCCATAGGAGTCTCTTTTTTGCATGTGTAAAGAAATTTATGAGTCCTGAGGACAATTCAGAATGCTTTGGAGCCAAGCATAGTGGCTCATGCTTATAACCCAGCACCAAGGAGGCTGATGCAGGACTGCTCAGAGTCTGAGGCTAGCCTGGACTGAAGCGTAATACTGTTTCAAAACAAAAACAAAAAACAAAAATAAAAAACCAGACTAGAGTGGTAGAAAACTTGCTTGGCATGTGAAAAGCCCTGGGTTCAAAGCCCAGAATTGCAAACAAATGTAGTTCCTAAGCAGAGGCAACACAGGAAGTTGAGTAATGCTAACAGTAATGCTCATAACGAGGCATATGTAAGAACGAATTCTCTGAGGTCTTGAAAGCAGCCACAAGGTAAAGGCAGTGGAGTGGTGCAGAACAATGCCAGGGATTGGCTCTTGCTGTATCTGGAGGCTCTGCTGGCTGCTCTATGGGATGGGCTCAGTTAATCTGAGGTAAATGTTATCATTATTTTCACTCTTCTTGTTCACATGAAAAAAACAGTAAATTAAGAAAGTTAAGAAATTGTCTATTGGGCTGGAGAGATGGCTCAGCGGTTAAGGCACTTGCCTCCAGTGCCTAAGGCCCTGGGTTCAATTCCCCAGTACTCACGTAAGCCAGACTCACAAGGTGGTAGCCTGGTGCGCTCTCTCTCTCTCTCTCTCTCTCTCTCTCTCTCTCTCTCTCTCTCTCTCTCTCTCTCTCTCTCTCTATTTCTCTGCTTGAAAATGAATAAATAAAATATTAAAAGAAAGAAAGAGGGCTGGAGAGATGGCTTAGCGGTTAAGGTACTTGCCTCCAGTGCCTGTTTGAAAGTGAATAAATATTTAAAAATTACTCCTTGGCTCAGTTCTCACTCCACTCTGGAGGTGATTCAGTTTCTGCTTTTGCTTGCTCAGCTGCTAAAATAAAACTTGATTACTTGTCAAAAACAAAACAAAACAAAAACAAAACAAAAAAAACCAAACAAACAAACAAAAAAACTGGGAAGATGAGCACTTAGGGGTTAAAGGCACTTTCTCGCCAAGCCTGTCACCCAGGCTCAATTCCTCAGTACCCTCATAAAGCCAGATGCACAAAGTGGACTATGTGCCTGGAGTTTGCTTGCAGAAGCAAAAGGCCCTGGTTGGTGTACCCATCCATATTCTCTCTCTTGCAAATAAAAAACAATTATTAAAAATATTTCTTTATGTGTGAGAAAGGAAGAGGCAGATAGTGAGAATGGGTGTGCCAGGGCCTCTAATCACTACAAAAGAACTCCAGATGCATGCATCACTTTGTGCATCTGGCTTTACATGGGTACTGGGTTGTTAGGTTTTGTAGGCAAACACCTTAATCACTGAGCCATCTCTCTAGCCCATGAAAATATTTTTTAAAAAGTTTAAGATAAAGAACTTATTTGAAGTCATAAAAGTAGAAAATGTTGAAACTGGGATTAAGAACCTATCAATTACTTGAAAGTCTGAGTTATATTACTTCCTCTGAAATCTTAGAAAAGCTCAGAAAACCTCCTTTCCCTAATGTCAAAAAGATGTGGGTAGACAAACACAAATTGAGTCACGGCTATCTCACTAGGCTAAGGGACTTATTAAGAACTTAATGGTTTTAGTCAGGGAATGAAATGCATTCTGTATCTTCCACACTGCCTCCAGACCCAGGGACTTTGCAGTTCACAGTAACTGCATGACCCTTGATATCATTCGTAATGATGTACAAGGAAGTCAAAGATGATAGGAGAGAGAATATTTTCAATATTTTATTTATTTCTCAAGCATGCATATATATATATATATATATATATATAGAGAGAGAGAGAGAGAGAGAGAACACCACCAGGGCCACCACCTTGTGGGTCTGGCTTATGTGGGTCCTGGGGAATTGAACCCAGGGCCTTAGGCACCAGAGGCAAGTGCCTTATCCGCTGAGCCATCTCTCCAACCCAGAGAGAGAATATTTTCAAATCGTTATCTTCCTTTTAGTTGACACTAAGTACTAACTTACCTAATCTCTACATGTCTATCTTCTCATAGGTATACAGGTGAAAGGGACATGTAACATAAGCAACAAACATACCTTGATATCGTTGTCTATTCCTCCAGAGATAATCTGGTCACTTGTGTCATTGAAGGTCACAGCTAACACCTGGTATGTATTCTGAAATGTCTGGATGGCGGCTTTCTTCCGGATGTCCCAAAGCTGAAGCAGAAAACGGGTCATCTATCAGTAGCATTACAGTATGCCCCTAAGATCAAGTACTTTGTAGATGAACACATTTCCAGCAGTACACCTCTTAGCTATATACCCACGAGAAATGAAAACAGATGTTCAAACCAAAACTTGCTTATTAATGTTCACTGTAGCATTATTCAAAATAGTTAAAGTGGAAATAACCCAAACATCCATCAAATGGTGGATAGACAGAATGTGTGATATATCTGCACAATGGTATATTTAGCCATAAAAAGGAATCTAGCTGTGTGGCTCACACCTGCAATTCCCCCCACCCTCCCCACAAGATCTAGTATTTGTTACCAGGTGGATGGACCTGGAAAACATGCTAAGTAGGAGACAGACTCAAAAGGCCACATGCTGTCTGAAGTAGTCCTTTTTTTTTTTGGTTTTTCGAGGTAGGGTCTCACTCTAGCCCAGGCTGACCTGGAATTCACTACGTAGTCTCAGGGTGGCCTTGAACTCACTGCAATCCTCCTATCTCTGCCTCCCAAGTGCTGGGATTAAAGGCGTGCACCACCATGCCCGGCTCTGAAGTAGTCCTTGATCTAAATATCAGGTTCCATGATAGGGCTTCTACATCAAAAACATGTATACTGGCTGGGTGTGGTGGCACTCGGGAAGCAGAGGTAGCAGGACTGTGGTCAGTTCGAGGCCATCTTGAGACTACAGAGTAAGTTCCAGGTCAGCCTGGGCTACAGTGAGACCCTACCTAGAAAAACAAAACAAAACAATTTATGGAAAAAAAGATACCAGAGACCACCATATGTAGATGGTTCCTAGATACAGATGGAAGAGACGGATACTGAGTCACAGTAGAAAATACACTCGTACTTTAATACTTTTTGTACTGGGCTAGAATTGGCTCAGTGGTTAAATGTGCTTTCTTGCAAAGTCACCTGCCTGGGTTCAGTTCTCTAGTATGTAAAGCCAAACACACAAACTGGCACATGCACCTGGAATTCATTTGCAGCAGCAAGAGGCCCTGGCATGTCTACACTCACTCAGCTATCTATCTTTCAAATAAAAAGATTTTAAAAAAAGGTAATTTATGAATTGTTTGGGAATACTGGGATAGTGCCAAACAAGGTAGCCCAAGCCAGCCAGGAAATCAAAATCCTCTTGCCTCTACCTGAGTGGCACCCACCTGAGTGTTATGATTACAAGGTACACCATTATTTGCCTTAAGATGTATTCCTGTTCATGAGTTGGAATAAAAATGCTTAAAAGCTGTCTGGAGCTTGGCATTGTGGTATAAACCTATGATCCCAACACTCAGAAGGCTGAGGCAGAAGTTCAAGGCAAGCCTGGGTTACAGAGTGAGACCCAGCATCTCTAACTCCACCCCAACAAGCTACCATGTTCAGACTAATGTAACTATAACTTTTATGGACAAGTAATCTAAAAGTTAAAGAGAAAAAAAACCTTATATCCAGCTTTATGTGTGTGTTGGACAGCCAGTCAAACTCTGGCCAGAAAGCTTGCAAGCTAGCATCTTTAACTGCTGAGCCATCTCCTCAGACCCTATTGCAATCTTGTAAATTACATAAGGATTCAGTTTGGAATCCTGTGTTAATGTAAGTAATATAAGTGTCATGACTCTTCACATTCTCAGTTTATATGTGGACTGTCGTGAGTTCACAGATACCTTTTTTTTTAAAGGCAGGGTCTTGCTGTAGCCCAGGCTGACCTGGAATTCATTCTCTAGTCCCAGGCTGGCCTCAAACTCACATCGATCCTCCCACCTCTGCCTCTCAAGTGCTGGGATTAAAGATGTGTGCCACCACAACTGGCCACACTGATATTTATTTGCCCAGGCTGGGCAAGAGAGAGGGAGGGAGGGAAGAAGGAGGGGAGGGAAGAGAGAGAGAGAGAGAGAATTGGTATGGTGTGCCAGAGCCTAATATACAGACAACCATTGGACTAAATGTAAGTTCCCATCCTGGGCTACTGAGACCATTTACTGTGCTTTTTATATACTTGCAACTTTATAATATAATAACCTTGTAAGACATTTATATTGCAACTACTGACTGCTCTAAGGATTAAGAAACTAAAGATTAAGAAAGCAAGTTGCTCAGGGTCACACAATTAACAGTTGAGCCAAGAATCAAATCCACATGGTCCATTTATCCCAAGTACCAATTTATTCTATGGTTCTAACATAATTCTGCAGGGTATTATTCTAAATTGGAAAAAAATTTTGAATGCCTGTTTTGAGAATTACATGTAAAGCTAAGTTGTGCAGAGGAGGGCAAAACACTGGTGGGAAGACAAGACAGGGTTCACCTTATGTGACTTGGATAATACCCACCTTAACAGTACCATCGTCGCTGCCAGTGCAGACAAGCTGGGGGCCCCTCCTGGCTGGGTAACAGGAGTTCACAAAGGAAGTATGTCCCTTCAGCCTTTTCACCCTCTCGCCTGTTTCACTATCCCACACTGCCACAGTTTTATCCGTGGACGCTGAGAACAGCATACTAGAAGGTAAGAGAAGAACACAAATCAGACAAAGAACAATCTAGCTTCCACACTTGCCAAATTCTTCCAAATCACCTGTTGTGCTCTGTGGGTTTAGCACTCAATGCTAGAATGCCTTATACTACCTTTAGGAATCCTACTCTTTTCTAGATTCAGTATTATATCAAGACCATCAAGCTAAAAGTTTTCCAAGTCCCCACACTACGATTCACAACTAATATAGCAGCTTTTAAATCTTTTCCTCTTTTGTGCTACATGCACATGTACTATCCTCTCACTTGGAAATGTTTAATCATTTCCTGCTGTGGTAGAAACAAGACTGAAAACTCCGAATCTAATGCTGAGTAATTCCAATTGAACCAAAGGCTTTGTTTGATTTCGGAAAATTAGTTATAATGACCTCATAAAGCTTTTTTTTTTTTTTAAATTTTGTATTTTCAAGTCAAGGTCTCACTCCAGCCCAAGATGACCTGGAACTCACTCTAGGCTGGCCTTGAACTACAGTGATCCTCCTACCTCTGCCTCCCAAGTGCTGGGGTAAAAGGCATGCATCACCACTCTTTTTCTTTGAAATGGGGCCTCATGATATAGCCCAGGTTGGGTTTGAATTTGAGACCCTCCTGCCTTAGCCACCCAAGTGCTGGGATTATATGTGCATTCTGCTATACCTGCTATAATGCTTTTTTTTTAAACTTAAAAATGTACACAATGTTGGGGTCAGGGAGATGGCTCAGTGGGTAAACTACCTGCCAAACAAGCATGATGGCCCAAATTTGGATCCCTAGAACTCATGAAAAACAGCTTGACACGGGGAATTGGGAGATGGCTCTGCAGTTAAATGCACCTCCTTGCAAAACCTGACTTCCAGGGTTCAAGTCCCCTGTACCCACATAAAGCCAGATGCAAAAAGTGGCACATGTGTCCAGAGTTCATTTGCAGTAGCAAGAGGCCCTCAGGTGCCCATTCTCTTGCTCTATTTTACACAATAAAAGCCGACACAATAGCAGTGTGCCAGATGGGAAGAGACCAAAAAGTCTTCTAGAAGCTTATAGGACATTTCTGTGGTGAACACAGCAGTGAAATGAGACTCTACCTCAAACAAGGTGGAAGGAGAGGACCAACATCGGGGATCGTCTTCTGATCTCCACATGTGCACACACACAAATGTATACAATGGTAAGAGTTGATGGAACAGCATAAGATTTTAGAAATGTAAAAAATAATCCCAGTTACTTGGAAGCTAAGGCAGAAGGACTGAGTTCAAGTCCAGCCTGGGAAACTTAGCAAGATTCTGTTTCAAAACGAAAATTAGGGAAAAGTCTGGAGATATACTTGGAGTGTTTACATAGTACGAATGCTCTGGGTTCAATCCACAGTACCATGTTAAAAAAAAGTAAGTTGTCAACAAAATGTTTTAAAAACACTCACAAAACTGGACAACAAATAAGTAAATATTTTAAAAAAGAGAATAAGCTCTCTCAAATAAATAAAATATTAAAAAGAGAATAAAAAATTTGCAGAAGTAAGTAAAGCAATTAATAGTCTTCAAAATAAACAAAAAATAAAATCAACTCAGCATAAGCAAATTTGTATCTATGTATACTCTAAAATATGCATTTTTAATGTTTGATATTAGAGTCTGAGTGAATAAGGTTAAGAGAAAAAAATATCAGCAGATAACACTATAAAAATATATCAAACGAAGCCGGGGGTCTCAGCACTTGGGAGGCAGGAGGATCACCATGAGTTCAAGGCCACCCTGAGACTACATAGTGAATTCCAGGTCAGCCTGGGCTAGATTGAGACCCTACCTCAAAAAAACCAATAAATAAATAAATAAATAAAAAAAATAAAAACCAAATAAATATATCAAGACTAAACAATTTTGGTAGAAAAGGGATTCAGAAAAATGTATAATATTGGTGACTATCTTTGGATTGATAAGAATATGAGCTATTTTCCCATTTATCTGTATTTTTTTTTGTGTGTGCTAGGATTAAAGGCGTGCGCCACCACGCCTGGCTTATCTGCATTTTTTTTGTTTCTTGAAATATCAGTCTCATGATGAAAATAGCTTACTTGTCTATATAAAAAGCATATGTTGCTGTATGTCCTTTAAAAGAAAACCAATTTGTCTGGAGTACTGCTTCACTAGAAGACAGCGATGATGTGTCTGTAACCGTCAGCAGCAAGCACCTCAAAGTAGCTACACTATATTGTTTGTATGGACCTTGAATTTGTGATCCTCCTGCCAACCTCCCCAGTGCTAAGATTCAGGATTTCATTATCATGCCTAGCCACAATGGAGTAGTTTTTTTAAAAAGTATTTATTTATGAGAGAGAGAGACAGAGAGAGAGACAGAGAGAGAGAGGAGAGAGAGAAAGAGAGAGAGAGGAGAGAGGAGAGAGAAAATGAGAATGAATGGGTATGCCAGGTCCTCCAGCCACTGTAAACGAACTCCAGACACATGTACAACCTTGTACATCTGGCTGTACGTAGGCACTGGGGAACTGAACTTGGGTCTTTTTGCTTTGCATCTCTCCAGCCCCAGTTGTTTTTTTTTTTAATATTTTATTTATTCATTTTCAAGCAGAGATACAGAGAGAGAG
>PVHP010040310.1:0-15941 GCA_004024765.1 Zapus hudsonius | reverse complement strand
TAACTGGGACAGAGAGATGCAGGCCTGAGCAATTATTCTTGAGGTTAGGCTTCCTCGGTCCTCTTTTTCTTGTCCGTTTGGAAAATGTGTTTCTTCCTCAGCCAGAGCAGACTCTGGATCTTGTCAACATTCCCCAGGCTGGCAGCTTTGTGGATCTTCCTGAGCGGCTTGTACCCTGACAGGTAACCAGGCTCTTGGAGTTTTGAAACCCTGCCTCCCATGCACAGGAACCTCCTAATGGTGCAGGCGGTGTCCCCGCTGAACTCTTCCTTCCTGCTCTCCTCTTCCCACCCTCCCCCATTCCAGTTCAGTGCCTAGCCCCCACCCATCCCCAGCCCACCCTCAGCGTTTATACTTCCCCACCCCTCCCAATTAGAACCTTATTGACCTGAATCCCCAGTATTGATACTTTAAGTCAGCCATGTCTCAATATCACCAGGATGTCCTGCCAGGATGCCCCACAGATAGGCACTGAGCCTTAGAGTCTGCTGAACACACAGGTGTCAGCATCATCCCGTTGCCCAGCAACCTTTTCAATCAATTGTGACAAGGTGGGCACGAGCCAGCATGCCTCTGGGTCCAATATTTACTGAGGCACACTCTCCAGCCCAGCCAGGATGGTGGACTAGAACTAGAATTCCCCAGTAAAGGGTGAGATCTAAACTCTTGAATTTGAGGCTACCCTGAGACTACATACTGAATTCCAGGTCAGCCTGGGCTAGAGGGAGACCCTACCTAGAAAAACAACAACAAAAAAAAAACCAACCAACCAAACAAATAAATAGATAAATAGATACATAGATAAAAATAAAAGATAAATAAAATAAAGACTTCTGAATATAAGTGTGGAATTAAATGAAGAGGCCACTTTAAAATATGCTGCAATGGTCCCTCAGGGAATGATTTTTAATATTTTTTATTTATTTATTTTTCAAGGAGAGAGAGAGAGAGAGAGAGAGAGAGAGAGAGAGAGAGAGAGAGAGAGAGAGAGAGAGAGCACACCAGGGCCACCACCTTGTGGGTCTGGCTTATGTGGGTCCTGGGGAATTGAACCCAGGGCCTTAGGCACCAGAGGCAAATGCCTTATCCACTGAGCCATCTCTCCAGCCCGGGAATGATTTTTAAAAATATATTTTTATTGGACTGGAGAGATGGCTCAGTGGCGTGGCTAAAGGCACTTGCTTTCATAGCCTGAAGGCCAGTTTGATTCCCCAGCTCCCATATGAAGCCAGATGCACAAAGTGGCACATGTGTCTGGAGTTTGTTTGCTGTGGCACTAGGCCCTGTGCACCCATTCTCTCTCTCTGGTGTTCATCTGCAGTGTCAAGAGGCCCTGTGGCATGCCCCATCCCGTGCAAATAAATAAATTTTAAAAATTAAAAAAAAATATCTCAACCAGTATTAATTTTTTTTCCAGGTAGGGTCTCACTCTAGCCCAGGCTGACCTGGAATTCACTATGTAGTCTCAGGGTGAACTTGAACTCATGGTGATCCTTCTACCTTTGTCTCCTGAGTACTGGGATTAAAGGGGTGCACAAACACCCTTTTTTTCCAGTTAGTGGTAACTACCATGAAGACTCAAAACACATTAACTCATTATTATGCTGAGAAAAAGTGACCATAGTGTGCTCAGTGTCCAATGAAACATTTCTACCATACCCTCCAAAGCTCAGGGAACACTGTGGAAAAAAGGTGTAAGAAGAATGTAAGAATGAGAAAGTGGAGAGGAGTGCAGAATGATATCTTTTGGACATGAAGTGGCCCATGCATCCACGACTTCACAGTGGCTGTCCTTACCTGCACCAGACCTGCACAATGTTGAGTTACTCTATTACACTATTGTCTCTAGATAGGCCATCCACAATACAAAACAACTCAGAGTTAAGCTGCAGCATGGATCCAATGGACACTTCATCCAACAGATACAGACTGGAGCCTTCTCTAACGTTGATGACATTTAAGGTCACAAATCAAGTCTTACCTAATGAGAATGAATTTAAATAATCTCATATATTATCATATCATAGCACATTACAATTAGAAATCAATAGCAAGGAAAACCATAGAAAGAAAAATATATATATATATATACCCTCAAATGACCAGCAAATCATTGAAGAAATCAGGAAAGAAATTGGCGATTTTCTAGAAACAAATGAAAGCACAATTACCAGAACATTTGGGGTAGTGCTAAGTCAGTACTAAGAGGAAAGTTTATAGCAATGAGTACTTACATTAAAAAAATCAAAAAGTGAGGCTGGGCATGGTGGCACACGCCTTTAATCCCAGCACTTGGGAGGCAGAGGTAGTAGGATCGCCATGAGTTTGAGGCCAGCCTGAAACTACATAGTGAATTCCAGGTCAGCCTGGGCTAGAGCGAGACCCTACCAAAAAAAAAAAATAATAAAAAAGTACCTTTTGCCTGGTTGCACATATTGTTTGCTCGTGAGTCCATTTACTTTGTTGCCACCATAGTTCATAGACATGGAAGCCATCTCCTTTAGCCTGCAACACGGACTGAAGACCAGCAGCTTTCTAGGAGTGCTCCAGTCCTTCAGCACCAGATTGGGACTGCTGAGGCATCCAGCCTCGTGGACTGATACAGCTGCTGCATACGCAGACTCTGCCGCCTGCAGACAGCCTTTATTGGACTGTAGAGCTTCAGGGTAAGGTGGTACTAGGGGCATCCCCAGTATAAGCTGTTGGAGGAGAAAATCAAAATGAGGAAAAGTAAGAACAAATGGATTCTGCATGCAGAAAACTGAAGCTGGATCCTTATCTCTCACTCTGCACAAAAATGCAATGCCATCCTTTGGTATAGGCGTATGTAAGAACTTTCTGAGTAGTTATCTGGTTGCTCAGGAAATCAGGTCAACAGCCCACAGATGGACTGCAGGAAATTTACAATCTTTTATACAGCAACGAAAAGGATCAAACAAGTATAATGGCAGCCTACAGAATAGAAGAAAAGTTTTCCAGCTATATGTCTGCCTAAAATCTTCTAAAAACTCAAGAAACTAAACACCAAGAAAATGAACAACCCAATCAAAAATTAGATCACATACCTGAACAAAGAATTCTCAAAAGAAAAAAATACAAGCAGCTAATAAATATTTTTAAAAAGTGTTCAACATTCTTAGCCCTCAGAGAAATATAAATTCGAACTTCTTTGCGATTCCATCTCACTCTACTCAGAATGGCTATCATCCAGAAAATACATGGTCAACAAAGGCTGACAAGGGTGTGGGAAAATACCCATTGTTGGTGAGAAGGTAAACGAGGACAACCATTATGGGAAGTGTGGATGTTTCTCAAAAACCTGAAAATGAAACGATCCCATTACCCAGCTTTACCATTCATGGGCATATACCCCAGTGACTCCACACTCTACTACAGAAATGCTTGTTCAGCCATACTTATTACTGCTGTATTCATAATAGCTAAGAAATGGAATTAGCCTAGTTGTCCATTAAGTGGTGAATGGATAATGGAGACACACACACACACACACACACACACACACACACACACACACACACACTGAAGTCTTATTCAGCTGTAAAGAAAAATGGAAGTATGAAAATTTGCAGAGCAATAGGTGGAATTGGAAAATAGTTTACTGAGTGAGGTAAGCCAGGCTCAGAAGGGTAAGTGCTGCATGCTCTCCTTCATATGTGAATCCTAATTTTGAATTTCTAGATTTGTATGTTTAAGTTGTAACATCCTTAGGGGCCAGGAAGCTTGAAAGGAGCCATTGGGGCTGGTGTGAGGAAGAAGAGGTCTTGGAGAGGAAGGATATCAGAACACATGTGAGATGAACACAGAGGGAGGAATGGGGGAAAGGATTAAGCAGCAATTAGACAGGTAGATGGAGAAGAGAAAAAGGTGTAGAGAATTTTTAAAAATCAGAAAGATCTTAAATAATGATGTGCCTCAAGTTCTTAGAGAAACAGGAACAGTCCAAACCCAAAGCAGCAGATGGTGAGAAATAGTCTAGATCAAGACAGAAATTATGAGACTAAAACCGTGGTCCATAGAAACAATCAATTACTGAGTTGGTTCCTGGGAAAAAGAAACAAGACTGACAAAAAGATATGTTTTAAAATGCACAGTTCATTTCCCCTCCTATTCTAGCAATTATTCTTCTTTTGAAAAGTATCTTTGGATTTTTCTGTAGTTTAATTTCCTGACTGTGGAAAAACATGGCTTACATGAAATCAATTTGAATTTGCTAAGACTCTTCTGAGACCATGGATGCGGTGTGTTTCCATAAATATTCCACAATTACTTGATGAGGGTATCTACTATTGCCAGTGCTGGTTGATATATCCATGAAACCAAGCATATCAATTGTTGTTGCTTTAATCTTGGTTTGCTTGATCCATGAGAGGATGTTAAAATTGCTCACCACCATTATGTATTTGTCAAATTCTGCTCGATATTTTCCTGGTTGATTTCACATTTGTTTAGATTATGCTGATAGTTGTGCACAAATTCATGACTTTAATTTTCTCAGTAGACCATTTTGGTTTTTTTTAAAGGTTCATTATTCTTTTTCTTTATCCCTTTTCTTTTAACTTTGTATTTTATGATATTTGCCTGGTGTATGTTTATTTTCTTTTCATGTTATGCTTTTCTGTGTGATTTTTGTTTTGTAAGTCTTCATTACTTTGCATAATGGCTGTGCTTTGTAATTAGCATGTTTTAAAAAAATATTTTTATTTATTTATTTGAGAGAGAGGGAGAGAGAGAGGAGAGGGAGACACACACACACACACACACACACAGAGAGAGAGAGAGAGAGAGAGAGAGAGAATATGGGTACACCAGGGCTTCTGGCCACTGCAAAGGAACTCCAGGCACATGTTTACATGGGTACTGAGGAATCCAACCTAGGCTTTGCAAGCAAGTGCCTTTAACAGTTAAGCAATCTCTCCAGCTGCAGTATGGGTTCTTATGGTAATACATATAGAGGGTTCATTGTGTGTACTGCTGAGGTGATGCTTATATGGTGCTCTTTCATGTGTCGTAGTCAGCCACATGCTACAGGGATGAATCTTCAAACCAGGCACAATTTTGGGGAGGAAAGTATTTATTTGTAGCTATAGATACAGGGGAAGTTCCAGAATGCAAAAGAGGCTGCTCCCCTTTCACAGGTCCAAGCAGGGAGAAAAACCCATCACCAACAACACAGAACAGCAAACAGGCAGGAAGGCGAGACAAGGAGAGAATTTCTTCCCCTTTATATAGCCTTAGGGTGGGTCTTGCAGCCCTATCCCAGACTTAATGGCTTCCAGAGTCTCTGGAATTTCCTTCCTGCACTGCCCACACAGGAAAGGATATTTACTTCCAGCTTCTTTGAGCTTCTTTACATCCTGCCCCTTGCTGAGAGGTTGCCTTCCTGTGAACATCCTCAGAGACCCACCCAAGATAATTAAAAAGATCAAGTTGACAACCATACCTAACTATCACAGACTTTTCCCCCTTTTTCCTCTTATATTGTCTTCTGATAAAGTGAACAGATACATTTTCTGGATTCCTTTTTGCTCATTTGCTGTTTTGCAAGTTCAAATATTAACTTTCTCTTCTTTGACTGGTTATATTTAGCATTTAACATACATAGATAACACTTTGCTTTTTTTTTTTTCCAAGGTAGGATCTTACTGTAGTCCAGGATGACCTGGAATTCACTATGTAGTTTCAGGGTGGCCTCAAACTCATGAAGATTCCCCTACCTCTGCCTTCTGAATGCTGGGATTAAAGACATGTGCCACCACACCTGGTCACACTTTGCTTTTAACACAATGGCATTTCCATGTTACTATCCCCTTGCCATAGATAAACTATTGCATATGTACAGTGACTGTCATCCCATTGTATTTTATGTAGATTTTGGTGGTACCCTTTATACTGTCTCTCATTCTTCTATGAGAACAGATCTCCCTCAGCCCATCCTCTTTGAGGATCCATTTCTTGGAACACCTTTCTGCTGCCCTTCTGGCTTATCCCGTGCGAGAGCTCAATTGTGCTGGTGCTGCTCATTTCTTTCTTTTTTTAAAAAAATATTTTATTTATTCATTTTCAAGCAGAGAAATACCGAGAGAGAGAGAGAGGGGAGAGAGAGAGAGTGCATCAGGGTCACCACCTTGTGGGTCTGGCATATGTGGGTACTGGGGAATTGAACCCGTGGCCTTAGGCACTGGAGGCAAGTGTCTTAACCGCTGAGCCATCTCTCCAGCCCGGTGCTGCTCTTTTCTGCCCCACAGACATACTTGTCTTATGTTGGGATTTGACTGTGACTTATTTAACTTTTGTTTTCATATATTTCATTGTTGTAAAGTAACAGAAGTGTGTTTAAAGTAACAGAAGTGTGTCAAAGCTTAAATTTATAGAGTTGTCCTGGATAGAGAGTACTTTTCAATTATTCTATGTAATCTCTACAGGTTCTAAAGAAAACGGCCATTTGCTGCTTTTCAGTAGATTACATTCTGAATATCATATCCTCAGATAAAAAAGGGTGTGTTTTACCTTACATTACCAAGGGGAAGCGTCATGATTGCAGGGGAAAAAAATGGTAGAGTAGAGGCTGGACATCACTCCTTGTCATAGTAGGTAGAAAATCACAGCACGAGAGTGAGCCAATCTCTGTCAAGGGGAAGCTGCCTACAGCACCTCAAAGCTTGCCTCCAACAATACACTTCCTCCAGAAAGGCTCCACCTCTAAAACTGCCATTAGTTAGGGGCCAAGCATTCAACACACATGAATTTATGGGGGACATCCAATTCAAACCACCACAAATTTTGACTAGGTTCTCTCCCATGGAACAGTTGGTTACCCCCTAACAGTCATGCCACTATTGCACCAGTGGACACATCTTGCCTGGCTATGTAGTTCACATAGTCCTCTGCTGGGTAAGATTGCTGATGGCTTTTCTCTCCCAGCGGGCTGCAGAACACTTTCCAGCACGATCCTCTAGTTTTTTTTTTTTATCTGCACACTCAAGAGCTCTTTTCTCTTGACTTTATATTTGCACATGATATACCTTTGTTTTGCACAAGTGGATAGAGTATGTGTGGTGTGATGTGATGTGTAGTGTATGCACATGTATGTGTGTATGTGTGCACCCTGTGGAAGCCAGAGGAGAATATTGGCTGTCCTTCTCTTTTTGCTCATCTGCTGGTTTCTTTAAGATGGAGCATCTCACTCAACACAGAGCTGCTGTTTTTGCCATGTCTTTTGGTCATCAAGACCCAGCAATTCTCTCATCTCCACCTCATGCAGGACTAGGGTTACAGACATGTGTGGCTTTGTTCAGCTAATTATGTGAGGTTCTGGGGATTTGAACTCAGGTAGTTTCAGGCCCTCTTGGATCTTCATGTTTGCATAGCAAGTACTCTTAACTACCGAGCCACCTCTATACTCCACATAATATACCTTTGTAAAAGTCAAAACAAATTGCTAGGGGTCCGTAGCCCCACAGTTGAAAGTGGAGGGAAAGTTATATTTCAATTCCTGATTACCCCTTGGCAGACACCTTCGTGTAGCACAAAAACTTAATCTTCCTTGTCTCTCAATGGCTCAGTTTACCAATAACCTTACAAGGTAATTTTTTATGGGTTATTCACTATGACTACCATGTCATAAAAATTTAGCAATGATACTTTTAGTATTATTGCCAATTTCTGTAGTGTAAATTATTATGTATTTGTGCAATGTTTTCCTTGGTCTATGCCTCAGTAATAGGCCAGATTTTCCATAGGGGCAAAAGGTTTTAGGCAAGTCCTATTTAGATATCACTCTTGCAAACCTGTGGAGGGAGTCCAGGCCTTTTAACACAACTTTTTTTCCAAATTATACCCAAAATGTGAATGCATGTGGAAACATCAGAACAAACTCAATATTTACTGGAGCTCTCAGGAGGATTGCAGAGCCCTGACACCTATAACTGGAATTGTGCTGGTAAATGCCTAACAATCAACTCTCTGAAGGGTAAAGCTTTGATTTGTAGCTCTTGACAATTTCTGCAATGTAAATACTTTCACCACAGCTGAGTTCCAGCTAGCATTGCATTGCTGGCCCAGAACATGGAGCTGGGAAGACATAAGCTCATGTCCAGTACGTCACTGTATGAGAGTCATTGAAAATAGAACATTATTATATTTTTTCAAATGTAAGGGATAAATTTCAAAATAGATTTTCAAATTTCAAGTAACAGTTTATATATATATAAAAAAAGTATCAAGCAAGTGAACCGTGGCCACTGCCTTAAGATCCTGTGCTTGGGAGCTGACTTTATGAGAAAGTAGATCCTGGAGCAAACATGAAAATCCATATGTCATCTTCCCTCCATATGGTAGAGATAAGTGGCTCATATTCTAGGAACTCTATTTTGAAAATAAGATCTAATTTTTATTTAGAAAATCTCAAGTGGTTTTCCAAGATATTTCTGTGGAATTTGCTTGTTTTCTATCATCCTTATGTGTAATCCCTAATGCCATTAGAAGTTTGATTTGGTTGCATTTGAAAATCTATTACCAACCACATATATTCCATTTTTACACTTTACATGTTTGCTATCCTATCAGTCTTGTAGTCTGGTAGACCTGGGATCTTGTGATAGTTTATATTGATTGTCAGCTTGACAGAATCTCCAATCACCTGTGACTGATTGCTGAGATTAGGTGAGCCTCCAGGCAAGTTTGTGAGGGGTAATCAGATTAGGCTAATTCAGGTGGGAAGACCCATCTTTGCTGTGGACAACACCAGTGTATGGGCTACAGTGTCCTGGACTATATAAAACAGAAAGAACTGGATAAGCAGGAGCACTTATGGCTCTACTCTGCTTCCTCTCTGCTAGACTAAATGTGACCAGCTCCTGCCACTGTGCCTTCCCTGTTGTGCTAACCGGTCACCTGGAAGCATAAACTGAAACAGAACCTTCCTCCCTTAAACTGATTTTTGCTGGTTGTTTTTTTTTTTAATGTCCATAATGAGACTTTGCTGGTTGTTTTGTCCCAGTATTGAGCAGATAAATAATACAGACTTCATGGCTGCCCTGCCACTATTATTTTCATAGTTATGATATGATGATAAAATGTTTAGTTTTTCTTTTCATTTGAGAACCTCACAGTCTTCTCTTGGACTTTAAATCTATATTGTTGATAGTATTCTGTGTTATCTAGCAAAGTAATAGCCTAAGAACACAGCATTTACCCCATGCAGTTCTACATGGTTAGCTAACATATGGAAACAAATAAATGTGAAATTCTTTTCCCTCTGTTTTCACTTAGAAAAAATTGCTTTTTTGCCTGAAAGAAGTAGGAAACTGGTTGACATGTATTTAAATATATTCATGAACTCATAACCTTCTCTTGAATGTTTTAGTGATTCTCTTTCTTCCCTTCATCTCTCCAGTTTTTCAATAGGTGCCTACATTGACAACCCTGGAAAGGGTAATTTCTCCCCACTATGCTGCAACCAATGCTTCAGATTGAATTGTGCTAAAATATAATTATGTAGTTTACTTTCAAGCCAAAGTAAACCAGTTACCCTACAATATTGTACTTAGCTTTCAATATAACACACAAATATTTTCAGTGATCCTCTAGACCATGCTTTATAGAATACAGCTATTGGACAAATATCAAAATCTTAGTTACTCTTTTTCTAACTCATGATCCTTAAAATTTTCTCTAGAGCAATTCATAATGCCTATTTACCTATTAAAGATACTGGTCCAGTAAAAATGCTTACAGTAAAGTTTCCTTCTCTTACCAGTTCATATTCAATACACATTTGCACACACATGCTTATTTAACCCAATATTGGTAAAGATGCTGGGATGAAATGTTTCATACTGCATATAAAATACCCTTTGAAAAATGTTACCAATCTGAGAATTTCTCAAAATCACTGACTAAAGTTGACCACAGGCAGGTGCTTGTGAGTTTTATTAGACAGCCATGAGAGAGATACAGGAAATGGTCACACTGGTTAAGCATAAGGCCCTAAAATTCATTCTAAAAAATAATTTTTGCATTCATCTGTGAACACTTTAATAGATGAATGGAACTATGTTAAGTGAAGGGAAGCTCAAGACCACTTTAACAACGTGGACATACTTTACACACATCAGAGGAGAAAACTTTGCATATGTGTTTATTTAATAACCAGTGAGAATGATGCCATGCAATCTTGTCTTGAATTCTGTGATTTCCTGGTTATCAATGAATGTCTGAGCATTTCAACTTCATTTATGCAACTATGTTTTTAAGGAAGACTTGATTAAGCAGTTATTATTTATTAATATACAATTTACAAGGATAGAAATAACACTTTATTGAGGGACTAAGATTTTCTGAGAACTAAAATGTTTTATGTAATCCTTACTCTGTTAAAATTAAATAATAATATCACAGCATATGGGACAACATAACCAAGGAAAAAGGTTATTTTTTAATGTTAAAACAAAAGATGGTAAAATTTTGATAATATAGAAAAGTAGCCAGGGGATATAAATATATGATCCACCCACAGTTATAACACCCAAATGTAAGTATCACTAATGTTTCAGGTGTGTTTTCTTTTGGTCTTTTCTGAGCATTAGCTCTTTCATTTTGATTTGGTTTTAGTTGTTGTAGAGGTGTATTTACTGCCAGGGACATACACCTGTACATTCAGGACCTCTCTCTTTTCTAGCAGGGAGAAGCATTATGATGGCCACACATTTTTAATCTTGCAAATGTAAGATCAATTTGAGATTTATTAGAGTGCTGTATTTTCCGTTCAGATGTCCAACCTTCTCACTTTTTACATCACCTGGTGATGAAATGGGGACTTGACAACCAGAAGCTGAGTTGTAGGTAAGTTTGACTTGGTTCAGTGAGTCATGATTCCATGGTTCCCAGTCAGTGCTGTGGAAACACCCAGGAATGGTTGTTTATTCTGTCTCTCTTGACTGGTCCCAGGAATACTGCTTGCTCTCTCCTGACTGGTTCCAGGGATCCTGCTTTTAGCTGACTAATCTACATTCTGACTCAGCATTGCAAGGCCAGAAGTTGTATTGTGTCTCATGTGGTGCCTGACAGAAAATTGTAAGTAGTGTGGGAGTGGGGGTGGGGGAGATGGTCCTTGTATTTTTTTTGGCGCTCAAAGTGTTTATGTGAAAAAGATCTTCCAATCAGCAGATGGGAACGATTGTAAGCATAATGATCCACTTTCCATTGATACCTACTGTAGTGGTTTACATGTAGAATATTCCCCATAGCCTCATGCGATTGTGATGAAGCCTCATCCTTGATCCCCAAGGGTAGAGCCTTTAGCAGGTGGAATTTTGTTGCAGGAGGTGTGTCCCTGGGAATGGACCTTAAATTTTATAGTCTTCCTTGCCAGTGCTGGCTCAACTTTCTCTAATACCTCCCTGCTGATAGGTGATAATGTGAGCCAGCTTACTGCTCACGCTGTGCTTTCTCTGCCACGATGAAGCTTCCACTTGAAACTATAGTCTGAACCTGGTTGGGTGTTTTGTCCCAATAAGAAGAAGATAATTATAACAGTTGGTTAAAACAGTTTCTCTTTTCAAGGGATTACTATTCATCAGAATTATAGTTATACTGAAAATATAATTCAAGTTTCTGACATTTTCACTTAGAATTATATCACCAGAATTCTCCCTATTAAAATGGACTTTGTGAGTCTTTTCCATGTCCCCGAGCCAGTCCAGTGAACATTCTCCCTCCTCGGTGCACTTTCTCTGGCTTTGCTTCTGTCTCATATGATCATCAATTCTTTTTCTTCCTTCCTGGAATACCTTTCCTTTGTGTGTCTGCTCAATGAATTGCTACTTGTCTTTGCTGTCTAGTTCATATCTTACCATTTCTCAGAGCTCTCCCAGGACTCCACAAATCACTGGTGTTCACATACACTGTGGGTTCCCATAGCAACATCTACAGTCGTTCTCACTTTGGATGATGGCTTGCATTTGCTGATCTGAAGAGATGTGGTCAAGAAGCCCCTCTTATTCTTGACCTCACAGAAAATGCCGGGCTGAAATGCAGAGGAGAAGGAAGGACAAGGGCACATGTCACAGCTGGTTCAAAGGCACATTTAATGGCCCATCTTCTAGCAACAGGTAAACTATGTCTTTAGTCTTATGTGGGTACAGATTAGTTTAATTAGCTGCAAACCTTACTTTATCCCACAGTTGTTCTGAACTTTCTTAGAAAAAAACCATAATAAAAGAGCCAAGCATATTTTTAAAGAGTAAATATTGTGAAGCATATTATTTTCTGTAGATTTGGCTGCAAATGTCTCATGTTGTGTAAACCGCACGAGGATGGCTTCGACAAGATAAGATCCCAGCAGGTGGTTGGGGCTGGGATGACATCCATCCTTGTCAGATATCCAGTTTCTTTCGATCTTGTGGCTTTCTGCCCATGTGACTTCTGTTTCCAATGTCACCTTATGGTCGGAAATGGCTGTTCTTTCTTCAGCAGTCAAGCCTACTTTCCAGCTCGTAGGAGGGAGGAAAGTGGAGTTAAAAGGATACACTTCCCATATTTGTTCACATTTCTTCATTGTATTTTCCTGATCAGAATTTAAATACATGGTAGTACTTAGTTGCGAGAGACAATTCTCTTTATTATAGGTGGACAAGGGTGATCTGGGGGTCCTGTCACTAAAGCGTAAAGGCAGGATGAAAATTGGGGTACAACTAGTGGTCTCTGCTATGAGGTTAAAGGGGAAAGTGTTTATTGAATTTCAATTATGTGTACCATCTTATTTGAACATTATAGCAAATATACAAGGCATATACATTCCCCATTCTATAGATGTGTAAACCAAATCTCAGAGATTAACTTGTTCAAGGACATACAGATACTCAGTGATAGAAACCAAAGAAAAAACGGGATATGTTGGATTCTCTTACTTTTATTATTAGATTTTACTTCTTTCAATAAAGTGTAGCAGACTGTGTGGTTAACAACAAAAGCTTTTCAAAAGGCAAATGAGCTTGCTTCCATTTGTTTACTTGCTATTAATAAATGATCACTCATGACACTTGTGCAGATATTTGTGCTCTCTTCCAAGTGAGCTGTGTAGACAGGCATAGGTTTATAGGTCTTGGCTTTCATGAGTGAATTTGTTAGAGGTCCAAGCAACATACTTGAGGATGTTTTGGAAAGAATGGACATTACAAACTCAGTTTCATGGATTGCAGGTGTCCATGTTAGATATCATCAGTCTATTGTCTTAATTAACTTTACCTTCATTGTATAGACCTAAGAGTTCAAAATTTCATTTCTATTTTTCAGTGACTATCTTACAATTTTAGCTTATGCTTTTCTCCTAAGAAGTCCAAGGCTAATATCTTGATCTTCTGAGATATAAAAGCCTTGCGGTACTTTGATCTAAATTCTAAATTTCCTCTTCCATCTTCCTGGTTTTTTTTCTCCTGGTACTTTTCCAGTTGTGATTTGTTTTTTAACGTACCCGTCTTGAATTATCATTGTTATTAGCTGGAATTATAAAAATATCTTACCAGTATTTTTCCTTGGGGATGCACTTTGTATCTCCGTGTGTTTTCCAGCTCCACTTCTTTCTTACTGACTAATCTTTCTTCGTGGGTCTATGCAGAGCAAATAGTTTTAACCTACATACTTCTGAAAATGATTTTATTTTCTCTTCTGGCTTGACTAGTAGAATCCTGAGGTAGTATCTCCCTCATTTTACTGATTTTTATCCCCTGATGTCTGCAAACTATTGCTGCTGATGAAAAGTCTTAAATCAATATGATTATCACTTCTATTTTTGTATTTTAAAATTGCTTTTATTTTGGAAGCTTCTAGAATTAGGAAAAATGTTTGAGTCTGTAACCCCCTCTCTCTTCTCTTTCCCTCTCTCTCTACATATATATATATATATATATATATATATATATATATATATATATATATATATATATATATGTGTGTGTGTGTGTGTGTGTGTGTGTGTGTGTGTGTGTGTGTTCACAGACTCAAACACACACATACACACACACACATATATATGTGTGTGTGGGTTTGTGTTCCTTTGCCTTGTTTTCCATTTACCATGCATTTAAAGGTTTCCTTGCTTAAATTAATGGACTTTTTAAAAATGCCATTTTAAGTGTACAGAAAAATTGATCAGATAATTCAGAGTTTTCGCAAACAGAGTCCCTTTCTTGCTATTCAGCTTCTAACATCTTGTATTCATGTGGTTCACCTCGTAATTGTTGAATTTATGCTGATACCTTATGACTAAGTGATGTCCCCAGCTTGTATTAGGGTTCGATATTTTGTACAGCTTCATGGATTTTGACAATTAATGATACCACGTGTCTGTTCTTGAAGTGCTGTGTGGAAGAGTTTCAAGGTCCACAGACCTTCTCGGCTCTCCCTACTCTTTCCTTGCTCCCCACACTGCTTTGGCCACTGATTTTACTCTTGGCTTCCACCTTTCTTTTGCAGTGAGACCCGTGCAGGGCAGGAGCCTTTGCAGACAGGCTTCCTGCATTAATCCACATGGCGTTTAAGGTTTCTCTATGTCTTTTCATGCTTTGATAGCTCATTTTTATCTCACTGAACAATATTCCATTGTCTAGATTTACCACAGGTTATTTATCCATCCACCTAGTGAAGGACTTGCTTGCTTTCAACTTTTGGGATTTATGAACACAAATGCTTTAAGTGTCTGTTAACAGAATTTTGCATGAACATAAATTTTCAGGTAGAGCAGGATCATATGATAGAATAAGGTTTAGCTCTCTTTAAGCAGCTGCTGAAAGCTTCCAAGAAGGCCATATGTTTATGTTTGAATCGATAAGCGAGTGAGTTCCTGTGGCTCCATGTTGTCAGCATTGGTGCTCCTGGTCTCTGGGTTTATTCTGTAGAGTAGGAGTGAGGTGTTAAGGCCAAATGTCAAAGGGCACATTTTACAGGCTTATTTGCCATCTTTATCTTCTTTGTATATATTGGATTCAAATTCACTAACAGCAATGTATTTTGCAAATACTTGCTCCCTATCTGTTATTTATATATCTATAGTGTTTTTGAAAATCATATGTGTTTATAATCTTAATAAACTCTGAGCAGTTTAACAAAGTTCATGTATTATGATTTTGATGTATAAGAAAACTCTTCACCAGACAAAAAGTCACCTAGATTTTCCTATGTGTTTTCTTCTAGAAACTTTTAAGCATTACATTCTATGTTTAAGGCTATGCTCATTTTCAGTTAATTTTTGTGAAAAGCAGGTCTAACTGCTCTTATGATTTTTTTGACATGGATTTTCTTTAGTATAATATGATTATGTGTAGATTTTTAAAAAATGTCTCCCAAATTTTATTTGATAGTCTTTGAACATTTTAGATCTGTGGTTTGGCATATTTGATTGGTTTGGGAAGATTCTCACCCATCTTTATTTCAAATATTTATTTTGTTCTGTTACTTCCTTCTCAATTCTTTATTTTTAACTTATTTTTTTGTCAATAATTGGATCATATGAGCAAATCTTGTGATGGCACCCCCATTTCCCTCCTCCCTGTCCCCAACCCAGTAGAGGCCCTCCTCAGTGGGATTGCTGGACCAGACCATAGGGTAGGGAATTATGAATTGTATAAGAAGTAGCCAGTTTTTCCTTTGTGAGTTGTTATTGGGGGGGCAATGTCTCTGGATATTCTCCCCCACCATGACTCTTACCATCTTTCTGCCCCCTCTCCCGCTCTGTTCCCTGAGTCATGGTGGGTGAGTTTTAAGTCTGCTTTATTATTGAGATCTTAAGAGTTTCTGAATTTCTGCTTTGAATTGTGTTGGGTATCCTTGGTGTCTGTCTCCATTGTCCTTTCATGGGTCATCAGAGTTGCTATGAAAGTAGTTCTCTTGCTCATCTCCCCACTTCCCCAAAGGTTTCCTTTGGA
>PVHP010040309.1:0-15931 GCA_004024765.1 Zapus hudsonius | reverse complement strand
GAGAGAGAGAGAGAGAGAGAGAGAGAGAGAGAGGAATGAGAATGTGAGAATGGGTGCACCAAGGCCTCCTGCCACTGCAAACAGTCTCCAGATGTACGTGCCACTTTGTACATCTGACTTTACATGGGTACTGGGGAATCAAACCCAGGTCCATAGGCTTTGCAGACAAGCACCTTAACCACTGAGCAATCTTTCCAGCTCATGTTTATTTTTTATTTAACTTTTCATCATGGAATTTTCAAAAGCATGTCAGTCATGATCCTCTCCTCAGTGCATTTGATTAATATATCTCTTTTTGTTCCTTTTCTCCCTTGTTCCCTCTCTCCCTTCCTTTCTTTTCTTTCTGATGGTCTTATGTGCCCAGGCTTGTCTCAAGCTCACTATTTGGCTGAGGATGTTCTTGAACTTCTGATCCTCCTGCTGGGGATTGCACATGTGCACGGGCACACCCAGTTTATCGAGTACTGAGATCAAATCTAGAGCCTTATTCATGCAAGGCAAGCACTACCAACTGAACTGGATCCCCAACCCTTCAGTTTCCTTTATTTATATTACTTACTACCATACTTTATTTTCTTTCTTTTTATTTATTTACAAGAAGAGAGAGAATAGGCACACCAGGGCATACTGCCACTGCAAACAAATTCCAGGTGCATATACCACTTTTGTATATCTGTTTACATGAGTACTGGGGAATTGAACCCAGGTCATTAGGCTTTGCAGGCAAGCACCTTAATCAATGAGCTATCTCCCCAGCCCCTCCTTTTCTTTCCGCTCTATGCCACATAATTTTTCAAGACAGTATTTGAATTTGGCTGGCTATATACTTAAGGTATCAATTAAGTATTTCATCTTGGTTGCCTTGGTTAGATTTGGGTCCTTTTGGTTATTGCTGTATCACATCAGGATTCATAAAAGACATACTTTTATAAGATTGATTAGCCGCCGGTATAGACCTAACCAAATGGAGGGTATGGGTTCACGAAAATGATTCATGTAGGACTGTTCAGAATGGGTTTGTTCATACTTGCCAAATATTAGAGCCCAGTTGTCTACCAACAATAGAGTGGGTCCATAAGTTGTAAGTCATAGAACACTACGTAACAATAAAGAGCAAGTAACTGATAGATGTAACAGAAGTTTTCTGTAAGGACAGATGCTAGTTCATATTTTGAAGGGTGTTCCGTGTTTGTTAGACAATGGCATTCCCCGTGGACTTGCTGGATAACTGCAGTCATGAGGAGCTGGAAAATTCTGCAGAGGATTATCTGTCAGATTTAAGGTGTGGCGACCCTGAAAATCCAGAGTGTTTTTCTCTTCTTGACGGGACGGTAAGGCATTCTGCAGTCCAGTTGCACATCATAAGTGTAAACAGGAAGGCCATTCAGTTTTGAAATCTATCAGAAATCTGTCCAGTACATTTGTTTGCTAGAACAGTACAGTTTTTTAAATTATTTTATTCTTTTTCAAGGAGAGAGAGAGAGAGAGAGAGAGAGAGAGAGCGCACACACCTTGTGGGGCTGGCTAATGTGGGTCCTGGGGAATTGAACCTGGGGCCTTAGGCACTGGAGGCAAGTGCCTTAACCTCTGAGCCATCTCTCCAGCCCAAGTACAGTTTTTAAAAAGACAAAATCCACAGGTGATCAGTTAATGCTTATCATTTTGCCTTTAAAATTATAACTAAGAAGTTTACTAGTTTTGCTAAGGCAAGTGATCATATTGGAGATATTTTAATTAAATTTAAGATTTGGAATTTGTGAATTTAGAAATTTTTTAATTAAAGAAATACATTAAATTACATTTTCCTATAATGAATCCTTTCATTTTTGAAAACTTTACAATTTTGAAAAATCAAAATTTTAGTCAACAAGGCATGATACTTGAAAACTTGGAATTATTTAAATTCTATGAACTTCAGTGAGCAGATTCTTTAACCTAGGAAGGCCTCAGATTTGTCTTCTGAGAGTGATATGGACTTAAAGGATTTTAAAAACACTTAGCTAGCACTAAGATCTTATAATTCTTTGAATTGTTAATATTGAGTACAAGTGGAGAATTAGTACTGGGTTAATGAAAGCACAAAAATGTTAAAGTATTACATGTATCTTGCTGAAACATGTTTATGTAACTGGTTTCTTTTACTAGACAGCAAATAAAACATTTCTTTGTATACCTAAAGATAATAAAGTATAGTTGATTTTGCAGTGATATTTTGGGGTCTAGCATGGCTTTTGCGTATATTTAGTGCTTGGTTGGAGCTTATAAATACTTATTTAAGTAAAATTTCACTTCCGTCAAGATAAAAAATCTTACAAAAAGGAATTTTTTTCTCTGTGTGATTTTTGCTCTCTTTTTTGAAAGACTGGAATTATTGTGTGCTATTTAATACATACTAAAATTAAAAAATAAATAAATATAAGAAAAGTTCAATACTTTGGTAAATATTTTGATGTTTTTGTCATGTGTTTTCTTTACATTCATCATAATCTTGAATCATTCTCATTTCAGATTCCAATTACCCTCTCAAATGTAGGCTTTGTACCTCTGTATGGTGGAGATCAGACTCAGAAAATTCTTGCTCTTTTTGCACCTAAGGATTCACTGACAGGTCTCTTTTTTGCTTCATTTTTGTAAATTGAGAAGTTTGTGTCCAGACTATTAGGAATTTATTGAAGGAATTTTTTTGTAAATATTTTTTTCAAATTTTAATTTTAGAAAAATTGTTGACTGCCTATAATTCAATATATAGTGAAGCAGGTAAAATATCTAATTGGGGCCATGTTTTGTATAGTATGATCTGGGGACCAGAGTCTGTAGCTCAATGGTAGAATGTTTGCCTGGCATGCAAGAAATCTTGAATTTAATTCCCAGCATGACAGGAAAATCAAGCAAGCAAGCAAGGATGAGTCTATTTAAGAATGTCTGTATATTCCTTGTCAACTAGTAGTAGTGTCCACCTTTAACACTTCATGTTAACAACCATTTATTCTGTTTTAGCTGTGGCACTTTACCTTGCTGATCAGTGGTGGACTATTGATGACATTGTGAAAACATCTGTCCCTTCCAGAGAGGGGCTGAAGCAGGTAATGATCCTGTAACTCTGTGATTCCTGTCAACAGTGATTGTCTTTGAAATTGTTCAACTCTTCTCCATTTTCATATAATCAAGTTATACTAAACCTCTTTTTTGGGGGGGTGTTTTTGAGGTAAAGAGGTCTTTCTCTAGGCCAGGCTAACCTGGAATTCCCTATGTAATCTCAGGCTGGCCTCAAACCATTGGTGATCCTCTACCTCTGTCTCCTGTGTGCTGGGATTAAAGGAATGTGCCACCACGCCCGGCTTAAGAGTTTTATTCTTACGTGGAAACCAGCATTCAGTTTGGGCTTCTTCTTGCTTGCTTGATTTTTCTGTCTTGCTAGGAATTAAATTCAAAATTTCTTGCATGTCAGGCAAACATTCTACCATTGTTTCAAAATTGTCATACCTCTAGAGTACTAGTGCTGCTATTTTCACTCTTTGTGGGCCAGTTGAGCCAATCAGGACAAGAAAGCATGGCAAGAAATTGTGAAACCCAGGATAGGCAGTATCCTAGTTACTGTATATTCTGACTTCTCCCTTTGAAAGAGATCCAACTCAAGGGAAGAAATTTTAGGAAGAGAGTAATACACTTAGCATTGTACCTTCCAGATATTGCATGTATTCTTGACAGTGCCTTGAGATTCCAGAGCAATGAGCCCATCTCATAGAGGCTAGGAGAAAATACACACCAAGCTGGTTTTTGTTTTGTTTTGTTTTAGAGACAATTTCATGTAGCTCAGGCTGGCTTTGATCCTTCTGGCTTCACCTCCTAAGTGCTGAAAACAGGCATACCATGACACCTGGCTTTGAATATCTGCTAGTCTGCTACAAAACTGTGAATAAAAAATGTAAGAGAGGAGGGAATTAAAAGCATGCATAAAGCCATAAAATGGGAGACAGAAAGCAATCGAAGAGTATAACAGAAACAGGTCTGAAGAAAGCAGAGATTTCTATGTCAAGAAAATCAACACCTCACAGTATTTAAATATAACCGAGATAATAGCATTTTGTAGAGGGTGTTTAGGTTAAAAGATGGAGTAGGGTGAACTCTGGTGATTTATTGTAGCCTCTTCAATTCAAGTGACGAACTGTGAAACTTCCAGGTATGAATGGGAAGAGAGGAGTTAAGGCTAGTGACTCCTGCCATTTAATTTCTTCATGACATCACCACCTTTTAAAAATATTACTGTTGATAAGTAGAAATGCTGTAGGAACAAGTCTTGTGTTGGTACCCCATTTCCCTCCTCCCTGGTCCCAAACACTGAGAGTCCTCCTCTGTAGGATTGCTGGAATGTCTGTGGGTTGGGGGGTTATGAATAACATCACCTTTTGAGAAGTAGGGAGACCAGTGAAAATGGACTGTTATTCTAGTTAAATTCTGGCCGGTAAGAAAAAAAAATTGGTAAACTCACATGAGGAAGTAACTTTCTTTTGGATAATAAATACATGACCTTGAGCCAGTGGCTTTATTGCTATAGACATTTTCCTCAGCCTTATATGTTGTGGTAAAATTAAATGAAATAATAAAGATCATAGCCCTATGCTAAAACCTAGTGCTTAGCTAAGTGGAAGACCTGGTCACTTTTTCATCATTTACTGAGGAGACATGAATGGCATGCTTATCAATTCTGTATGTCCCAGATGGGGGAACTTAAAGATTAGCTACACATTGTGCCAGCAACACCCATTTATGAAAAACACTTGGACTTAAGATTATCAGAAGTGAAATAAAGCTATCGTAAAAGCCATAAGTTTATATAGAAAGGTCTCATTTGCTGAGCAGTATCTTTATTGCTTCTAGTATCAGTGTGCCAACCATGAGCAGGGATATTCATGGTCTAGCAAATCCCAAGAGCGAAGACTGGGATGCACAAGAATTCACTTACATTAGATGAGCCTTTTTCTTCAGTTCAGGTTGCTTCAGAGAACAGGAGAACAGGATGGCTCTCTTCCAGTGTTGGTGCTCTGGCTACAGAATATAGCTATTGTGGAGTCGTTTTCTGCTAAGTTGAGGAAGAATTTCATGTTGGCCAAGGCACCGCATGAGGAGGGACTGACCCTGTCAGTTAGTTCTGCCATTTCTTGTGTGTGTTTGGCTGGGGAGATCTCCCCACAGGAATATTTTTGAGAGCAGTGTGTGCATGTAGTTAATCCTTCCTATCTCTGTTCAGCTAATCAGAGAATGAAGTTGTTTTCCTTTAAGGGGACTTGAAGGAAAATATGCTTTATGAACAGAGCTTATTTCTGGCATGAAAGATGTCTATGGGAAAAAACCCACATGTCAGAAGGCAGTGGAGGTAGATGGGGTGCCTGCGACTCAGCGTGGGAGCTGAGCCTCTGTTTTCATACTGTGACGGCACCACACCACTGTGCCTGGCTAACACTGCTTTGTTTTTTAATGTCTTAATATGGAGGCTGAAGTGGGGTAGAGAGTGGTGGAAGCAGGGTGTGTAGTGGGGCAGCAGTGAGTGTCACAGAGCCCTTGGATCTGGGCAGCTCGAAGCGTGAAGAAGACACAGCACTGAAGGAGCTGTTGGGCAGTTTGTTCCGTGGGAACCGGTTTTGCCCATTTTAGAATTTACTTTAAGGCAGTTTCCCATGCATAAAATGGGTGGGAATGGGTTGTTACTGTTATGAATGATTAGCTTTGATTCTCTGATAACAAAATGTTTTACAAATTGTTTTCAATATGTTCAAAGCGCTCTGAATGCGTGGGAGTCAGGAGCAGGGTGACTGGCATTTCCTCCTGGTTGCACATTGTAACTGCTGTGTCTGCTGTTTGACTCTCTTTGTAGGTGAGCACTCTGGGGGAAAGAGTGGTTCTGTATGTTCTCAACCGAATTATTTATAGAACACAGGAAATGGAGAGAAATGAGATCCCATTCCTATGTCATAGCAGTAATGATTATGCTAAGATTTTGTGGAAGAAAGGAGAGGCCATTGGGTTTTATTCAGTTAAGCCTACAGGTGAGTATTTATTTGTAAGTTATCTACACTGTCTTATAGAAATCTCCATTTTATACTGTTAGTTTCTGTTAAATCATTCTCTAGGGTACAAATTGAGGTGATGGTACTCAGTATTTCTTGGGAGGATTTTGTTCTGCTATCCTGTGAGAGTGAGGATTGTTAGGAAATTATTAGAAAATGAATAATATACATTTGCTACAGAAGATGACCTTTATACACATGAAAGGAATATCAAACCACAGTTTTTTAAGCCCTTTTATGTCCTTCCTTTCATTTAAATATCATCACTTTGAGTTTTCTTTCTGTTTCTATTACTATCTCCTTCTGAACCCATGTGGCTTACATACATTTCCATTTCTGCTTAGAATGGTGGATTTCAACCTGACATGTTAATTTTTTAAATTCAATTAAATTTTTTTGTTATTTTTTGTTTTTGAAACAGGGTCTTATTTGTAGCACAGGCTGGCCTGGAACTCACTCTGTAACCAAGGCTGGCTCAAACTCAAGGTAGACTTCCTGCCTCAGTCTCCTAAGTGCTGGAATTACAGGTGTGAGCCACCATGCCTGGCTTCCAGGCACGTTTATAAACAACCTGACTTTGATATATTTCGAGAATATAAACAGCTTCACAATGGTTAGTCTGAAGTATGGGCTTCTACTCCATGAAAGGCTCACACTTACCCCTTGTTTAGGTCCATGGAGCTGTAGGAGCAGAAAGATACCATCTACTCACCTGTCCCTGTGTATCCTGTGCCTGCTCACCGCCTGTTGATAGAGCCTGCCTTCCTCTGTACCATGACTTCGAGACTTAGAGAAGAGAACACATTAGTTTTTTCCTTTTTTCTTTTATAGATTTTTCCAGACATAGCTTTTCTGCTCAAATCCAGTATAAAACTCACACCAAATTCAGTACAAATTTGAAGAGCAGTATGATTAATAATAATTAGTAAATCGTATGTATCTGTGATGAGAGTTAATTCTTGTAGTTGGTAAAAAGCTCATTTCCTCCCATAAATAAAAAATTGTGTGCACACCTTTAATCCCAGCACTCAGGAGGCAGAGGATCACTGTGAATTTGAGGCTACCCTGAGACTATATAGTAAATTCAAGGTTAGCTTGGGCTAGAGTGAGACCTACCTCAAAAAACAACAACAAAAAAGTAATGAGTTACAGTTTTAGATGTTGCTATTAAGTATTTTGAGTCTCCCTTGAACCAGTGATAATTTCACTTGAGAAGCAGTGATGCTCCCTGGTGAAAGAATGTTTAATGGCAGCTGAATGCTGCTGCACCACACAAAAAGCACTGTGTTGTTTGTGGGTATTTTGATGGTTGGTGTTTAGGTGTGGCTCAGTTGCTTTATGATTTATTTTATGTAAGATAGTTCCTATGGGAGCGAGAAGCTTTTTGTTTTCATACAGGTTCTAGGGGCTTCCTACCTGAAACAAGCTCCCAGGTATTTAAACATGAGTTTACACACTTTTATTGAAGACTGGCTTTCTGTGTTAGAAGGCATTATATTTTCTTTTTGTATATCTGATCACAATAAGACTCAGCGTGTGTGATGTTCTTTACGTGATGCCCTTAGGGCTCCCCTCTCCTCCAGGACCTGGCTTCCAGTTGTACTCTCGGGTAGTTAACTTTGGGGCTCCCCTCTCCTCCAGGACCTGGCTTCCAGTTGTACTCTCGGGTAGTTAACTTTGGGGCTCCCCTCTCCTCCAGGACCTGGCTTCCAGTTGTACTCTCGGGTAGCGAACTTCTGCTACCACCTCTTTTAGCAGCGTCTATACTTTCTACTAACTGCCTCACATCCTCACCACATAAGTCAGCTCTGTCCCCTTAAACTCTGACTCTGTGCTGAGGAACACTGGAGTTAGGTGTACTTAGACATAACCAGTTATTTTAGGGAAGTGCTTTTTTTCTTTTTTCAAAGGAAACTCGGACATAAAATATTTTGGAAAATTGTCCAAAAGAAGTACTGAAACATTCTTTCAGGGCTGGGGAGATGGATTATCAGCTTGTAAAACCTGCCAGCACAGGTTCACTTCCCCAGCACCCACATAAAAGGTAGATAGATGCAAAGTAAGACATGCATCGGAGATGCCAGTATACCATAGTGGGAGGTGGAGCCAGGAGCCAAGGTCATGGGCCAGCTAGTCTAAAGTCCCTTTGTAGCAAGCAGCACGAGGCCTTGTCTCAAAGCAGGCGGAGCACAGACGCCGTCAATGAGAAGATGTCTGAGAAATACCTCTTTCCTCTTTATCAATAAATATATTAGTTAACATCTTCTAAGTTTAAAGTTTTCACTTGTTAGAATCAAATGTTCTGTTAAGTATGGACAAATATCCCTCAGACTTCAAGAAGAAAATGGTTCCCAGGCTGCTGCTTCTCCTCCTCTTTTTTTTTTAATATCTCCTCCTCTCTTCCTTTTTCTTCCTTCTTCTTTCCTCCAACTCTCTCCCTTGTCCGACTCCCCTTCTCCCTCTTCCCTCCTTTTAATTCGTTTGCTTGTTTGTTAATTTACATATTTACTTATTTATGAGAGAGAATGGGGGTCTCAAGGCTTCAAACTGCTTCAAATAAACTCCAGACTCATGTGCCACTTTGTGATTCTGACTTTACATCGGTACTAGGGAATTGAACTCAGGCCATCAGGCAAGCAAGCATCTTTAACTGTGGAGCCATCTCTCTAGCCCTACCTTCTCCTTTTTAGAATGGGGTCTCAAGTAGATCAGGGTTGGCTTGAACAACTGATCCTCCTGCCTTAGCCTTCCAAGTCCTGGGGTTTCAAACATGTACCACCATACCATGCCATGGCAGAGCTCCAATTGCCTTTTTATAACCTCATTCTTTTTTTAAAAAATATTGTTTATTTGCAAGTTTGAAGAGAGAGGGGTAAGGAAAGGGAGGGAGGAAGAACGGGATAGAGAGACTGGGCATGCCAAAGCCTCTGCCACTGCAAATGAACTCCACGGCATCAAACCTGGACCATCAGGTTTTGAAAGCAAGTGCTTTTAACCACTGAGCCATCTCTTCAGCCCTTATTATCTCTTTCTAAACTGAACAGATAGCCAAGCTGAAGAAAAGCCATTAGTTTGAAAGATAGAGATGAAAACAAAAAATTCACAAGCCAGCCCTTAGTATTTTTGGAAAGGTAGTTGTTCTGTTGTTCATAGAACTCTTGGGTGTTAAAATTTCAATGCAAGGAAGATAAAATTGAGGAACTGATCAGAAAAGAGCAAAATGACAGAACCCTCAATCACAGACAATAGGAAAGAAAAGATAAAGTTAGAGAATTGGTGTATATCATAGATGTTTCAAAGGAGAGAACAGAGGACCTGTGAAAGAATGACACAGTTTCTCCAAACTCCAGGGAACATGCATGTCCAGATTGAGCATCCATCACAATGACTAAGGACACCTGTACCAGGACAAATCATTGTGAGAGTTCAGGACATTTAACATGGAGAAAAGGCTTTATAGGTTGCCAAAGGGTGAATTTTAACATTCAGGAGAAGGAGGCAGGATGATCAGGAGTTCAAGGTCATCCTCAGCTACATGGTGAATTTGAGGCTAGCTTGGGCTATATGAGACCTTGTCTTAAAGACCAGAAAACTATACTAGTTATAAGAGTAAGCAGTTAATTCTGCCTGGAGGAAGCTATTACTAAGAAAGTGGTTCAGAAGTTAGAGAAGTAGAAGAGAAAACACAGTTTTAATAAATGTATGTATGGAGAGCAAAGATGAAGGTCCCATTGCGAAGGGTCTCAAGTGCCATACTAAGATTTTTGGCACTGTTTTAGCCAGAGTCCCACGTGGTGCTGGCATCACTGCTCCCAGGTAGGAAACAAGATGCACTCCCTATCAAGAGTGCATTAGGGTCATAATGTTGTATCATTTGGATGATGTGCAGGAAAATGGTCTGTTGATGTCAGGGAAGTCCTTAGTAATTGTTGGTAGTTCAAATGAGAAAAGGGCCAAACTAGAATGATGCAGTAGACAGAAGAAAACAGATTTAAGGAAGACTTTCTGGTATGTAGAATCCATTGCCTAGCATGGACTGTGGGGGTGGGGGAGCCAAGGATGAATCTGCATGTGATTGGCCTGGGTTCTTGGGTATTTGTAGGAAGCTTTGACTAAGATTGAATTTAAGAAAGGAGGAGTAGCTTTGCTAATACTTGAGTTCAGCCTTATCACAGGAAGTTCAATGTTCCCATGGAACTGCTTTCTGTGAAGCAGTTGGAAATGTAGGTTAGAGGACATGGAGAGCTATGTGGGCCTCAGAAGTCCATGTAAGCTTTCATTGTAAGATTAGTTAAAACTGTTGTTCCAGGTGAGTGAGTGTTTATAAATGTTGACCTGACAGATTAGTGACTGAAGCCAGCCTGAGGCAGCTAGAATAACCAGAGATTAGTATGACAGCAAAAGGTACTTTCTCCTGATATGGGATCAGGAAGTCGTTACCTGCTGGGAGGTTAAGGGAAAAATCAGCCAAACTAGCTGAGGCTGCTAGTTGTCCACTAAATATTTGTGCTTCTTTTCTTTTTTCTAGTCATTGGCCAGTAGCTGCCCAGTTGTCCTTTCCACAAGTACTAGGGAGAGTGTGACTAGTTCTCGACAATTTGCTATGTGACTGCTGGTCCAGGTGGCATAAGACGTATTCTTCAAATAACTTGGAGGACATAGGGGATGGGGAAGCCACAAGATAGAAGGAACCTGGGTTGCTGTGGTGGTATTTGTTTTGTGGTTCCCAGTAAGCCATGCGTCCCAGTATTTTCAACCTGGATAGCCTGCATGGAGCTGACCTGTAACTTGCTTTAACCAGGAGAGTACAGGAGGAAGAGTGGCATGCTAAATCTTAAGAAGGCTGGCACTTTGTATCATTTACTCTAAGGAACTAGTTACTGTGTAAGAAATGTAACTGTCTGAAGACTATTACATGAGGAGCTCCATTGATTGCAGGCAGGTGAGGCTCATCTGACAGGCCTGTGTTTCTCAGCCGCTAGAGCAGACTCTGAGGGGAGGGAGGCTCCTGTGACCTGTAGCTGTCCCATATCATAGCTGATAGCTTGGCAGAGTGGTAAGAATGGTAGATAGTGGATTTTTGTTTTAAGTAATTGTGATTTAGGCTGGTTTGTTAATCAACAATAGATAGCTGAAGCAGTTCTTGGGTGATTATAAAGAGAAAACCTTCTATCTTCCAGGAAAACCTTTGTGGGATTATTATTCAAGCCCAAATTAACCTTTATTTTGTTAAGCTTTCCTACTTTGCTTTGTTAGAACAGCTAGCATTGCCTTACCTGATAAAGCATGAAGACTGTAATGAGACTCTGTTCCCTAAGACCATGACAAGATTTGTCAGCTAGTCACCCTATTTATTGGTGTTTCACTTCACGTACCACAAAGATAGTCCCACCCTGATGCGTTCATGAGTTGTTCAACTGAGTGTTGTGAGGGAAGCCACATTCCTGGGTGGACAAGAAGAAATGATTCCATGAGAAGAGGGAGCCCCCAGGGTGGCAAAATGTCTGCTGCTCTTGACGTCTGTGCAGTTATTGGCAGGATAACTGGCGTCGGTTTAGTCATTTGGGGTATGATGTAGATGGGGAGAAAGAGCAAGATGGGGAGTTTGAGAGGTGATAAGGAAAGTTTTGTAAGCTTTGTCCTCCAGAAACGTAAATTTTAAAGGAAGAGGTGGTGAATAGGCAAGTAGATGCTATTCATAGACAAGTGCTGCAAAGAAAAGTAGATTAAGAGAATAGAGAAGTGTGGAGAAGCCTTTCTGAATAAAGTGATGGAGTCATGAGAAGTACAACATTCCAGAAGAGACTTTCAGGCACCATCTGAAAATGTAGACATCCTGCGGCAGAAATGGGTCGGAGCTGCTTCAGAAGTCCTGAGATGGCCGCCGTGGGCTAGAACAGAGAGTGATAACAGGAGTTTGGAGAAGGGCAGGGGCTCTGTCCAGAATGGTGTCTAGGCCAAAGAAAGTGGATTCTACTCTGAAGGTAAAGGGAAGTTGTGAAGAACTATGAGAATTGGGGGCGGGGGAGGGGTTACATCCTATTTGCCTTTTGTCGGGGAGGTATGTGTGCGCGCATGTTGGGCGATGCACATGTATGCTCGTGTGATTGGAGGCTTGAGGACAACTATGGACATGGTCCTCAGGCTCTATCCACCTTTTTTTGAGATGGGATCTTTCATTTACTAATTAGGCTAGGCTGGCTGGCCAATGACTCCTGGGATCTGTCTCCCAGTGCTAGGATAAAGGGAGCACAACACCATGCCTGGCTTTTATGTGGGTTCTAGACATTCAGCTTAGGTCTTTATGTTTGCAAGGCAAGCACTTTATCAACTAAGCTTCTGTGGAAAGCCTGGTGAGAGGTGATGTTACTTAGGCAAGGGAGAGAGAGCCATAGTGTGATTGTTCCTGATGGCATTTCTGATGGATTGTGCATGGACTGCAAAGGAAAAGAGCTAAAGGTAACTTTTAGGTTTTTTTTGCTCTGAGTGACTTGGTAAATGGTCAGATTCACTGAGAAATTGGGAAACTTTAGTAGGATAGGTTTTTGCATTTGTGTAAAATTTGTTTATAAATGATTTATTGGCATCATCATGTGTTTTGCTGTCTATAAACAACCTTTTAAGAATACAGTCATAGCCCATATAAGTCACCCATTTCAAGTATGTCATACTAAATCACATTATTTAATTCTTATTTTTATTATATTATTATATAATTATTATATTATTATTTATTTAAAATAATTTTTATCACTTCGAAATCCACTCGTAATGAAACAAACAAGCCTGTGTACTCTGTCAGTCACCCCCACTCAGACCCTCTAGCCATTGGCAAGCACCAGTCTACTGGAATCATAAAATAAGTAGCTTCTTGTGCCTGGCTACTTCTGCATAACATTTTTCAAGTCTCATCTACTTATTTATCTTATTTATTTATTTATTTATTTATTTATGTTTTGAGGTAGGGTCTCTCTCTAGCCCAAGCTGACCTTCAATTCACTATGTAGTCTCAGGTTAGCCTGGTACTCGCAACCATACTCCTACCTCTGCCTCCCGAGTGCTGGGATTAAACAAACGTGCCACCTTGCTCAGCTCAAGTCTCATCCATCTATCTATCTATCTGTCTATCTATCTATCTATCTATCTATCTATCTATCTATCTATCTATCTATCTGCATAAATAGAGAGAGAAGAGAGAGGATGTGCACACCAGGGCCTTCAGAGCCTGCAAACGAACTCCAGATGCATGTGCCACCCTTTGCATCTAGCTTTAAGTGGGTGCTGGGGAATCTAACTTGAGTCGTTAGGCTTTGTAGGCAAGCATCTTAACCTCTGCACCATCTCTCCAGCCCTCAAGTCTTATCTATACTGAAGCATTTATCAACGTTTCATTCCTCTCTTTATGACCAAATGGCATTCCTTTTTTATAATGTACTAGCCAGACTTATTTGTTGTGACCAAATATTTGAGCATAAACAACTGAAGGGAGAAGGACTTATTTTTGGCTCAAGGTTTTTACCATGGGAAGGGGGGTTAAGGTTCTGTCTATAGACACAATATTGTAGCATACATATAGTCAAGTATGTATTTTATAAAATGGTAGTGAGCTGCTTGTATTGTATTATTATTGACAAAATATGTAGCTGTCTTCATTATCACATATACACATTCTGATATGTATTAAAAGCTGGAAATCTCCATCACAGATTTTATACATTTCTTTAACATGTTTCTTGATAACTAAATGTTTTTAGAAACACTATTAACTCATGTTGATTAAATGTATTTACATTTTAGGATTTCTGTTCTTATTGCAGGAAGCTTATGTGCCTCATTTCTTACCCAAAATTACCAACTCCCAGTGCTTGATACAATGTTTATAAGAAAGAAATACAGAGGCAAAGACTTTGGACTTCATATGCTGGAGGATTTTGTGGATTCCTTCACAGAAGATGCCCTTGGCTTGCGATTCCCGCTGTCTTCTCTCATGTACACAGGTAAGTGGTCCACATGGAAACATTTTAAACTTGTCTCACTGTCACTTCTAACTTATTTCTGCAAAATATTTGTAGATATGTACATACCAGTATGAAGTTTGGAATTTTGTTTTCTGGGGCTTAATTTTGTGAACATACATTTATATATATGGCTTTGGGGAAATAGTGGTCTTCTAAGAAACTGTGGATATTAGTCCATAAAATTCACCCTGTTGAATTGTACAATTAGTGCTTATTGTATTGTTGTTTTGTTCAAATATTTTGGTATATTTGCATGGGGAGAGAGAGAGAGAAAGAGCATGAGCTAGAGAGAGCTTTACATGAGTACTGGGGAATCAATGCCAGGCCATCAGGCTTTGCAAGCAAGCCCTTTTAATTGCGGAACCATCTCTCCAGCCTTTGTTAAAATGTTTTGTACTAATCTTGCTATGTAGTGTAGGCTAATTCAGATTCTCCTGCCTCAGCCTCCCAAGTGCTGAGATTACAGGTGCCACTCTGGCCAGCTCCACTGGTTTTTAACATGTTTCTCATCTGTGCAGCTCCAAGTACTAACTCCACAGCATTCTCATCACCACAAGAGAAGCCTTGCACCAGTTCTTACTCATTCACCAGTCCCTCCTTTCTGTGTGTACTTGTTAGGCAACCACTAATCAGCTTGTTGTCTCTGTGGTTTTGGACATTTCATATAAATGGGTTAATTTGCCATATGACCTTTAGCATTTGTTTCTTCCTTTTAGCATAATGTTTTCTTATTGGATTCATGTTGTAGCATGAATTAGTACTTCATGTCTTTCTGTGGCTGAAGATTATTCATCTAGATATATTTTATTCAGAATCACAGTTTTTACATTCTCATAAACTGTATATGAGGATTGTAGTTTTTCTATGTATTTGTCAACATTTGTTACTGTGTGTTTGTTGGGGGATACATGCTTGTGTATGTATGTACATATGGAGGCCGGGTATTGGCCTTAAGTGACTTTTGCAGTTGTTATCCACATAGAAAAGAACCTCTCACTGAATCTGAAGCTCGCTGACTGAGTTGGACTAGCTGGCTATCAAGCCTCTGGCTGCTCTACCTTACTAATGCTGGGATTATAGGTGTGAGCCACCTCAGCTGGCTTTTTACATGGCCACTGTAGATCCCAAATCAGGTCCTTGGTCTTGTGTGTCAGGCACTTTACCAACTGAACTATGTCTCCAGATTATGCCACTGTGGTTTTGATTATAGTCACACTAAGCAGATATGAGATGGTGTCTTATTGTAGGAGGTTTTTATTTTTATTTTTATTTTATTTTGAGGTAGGGTCTCACTCTAGCTCAGGCTGACCTGGAACTCACTCTGTAGCTCCAGGATGGCCTTGAACCCACCATGGTCCTTGTACTTAATCCCAGCCTCTTCATTGCTGGGATTAAAGGCATGTACCACCATGACAAGCTTATTGTAGTTTTTACTGACCATCATTCCATGTATGTATTGGCCATTTGTGCATTATCTTTGGAGAAAAAGCTTCTCAGATTCTTTAATGTTTTACTTTGGTGTTGCAGTCAGTTTTGCATTGTTGGCACAAAGAACCTGAACATAAGCAGTTCATGGGAGGAAAGGGTTTATTTTGGCTTACAGACTCAAGGGGAAGCTCCATGATGGCAGGGAAAACTGGCATGAACAGAGGGTGCATCACCTCCTGGCCAACATCAGGTGGACAACAGCAACAGGAGAGTGCCAATCACTGGCAAGGGGAAGCTGGTTAGAACACCCAGAGGCCCAATGATACTACTTTCAGGAGGCTCCAGTTCCCAAATTGTCACCAGCTGGGAATCAAGCATTCGGAACACATAAGTTTATGGGTGACACCTGAATCAAACCAC
>PVHP010040308.1:0-15940 GCA_004024765.1 Zapus hudsonius | reverse complement strand
CTGAAAGCCCCGGGTTCCAGTCACCGGTCCCTTCCCTCACTGAGCTGTTGACCAAAGTGATCCATGAGGTTCCAAAAACAAGACAGAATTCTGTCAAGGCTCTTGAACACCCTCCCCAGGTCTGAGACGAAATCCTGTTGCTGAAGAAATCGCAGAATACCATCGATCTTCATCGAGAGTCCCAGCGAGGTCTAGAATGTTTTCTTTTTTTAAATATTTTATTTATTCATTTTCAAGGGGAGAGAGAGAGAGAGAGAGCAATCAGGGCCACCACCTTGTGGGTCTGGCTTATGTGGGTCCTGGGGAATTGAACCCAGGGCCTTAGGCACTGGAGGCAAGTGCCTTAACCGCTGAGCCATCTCTCCAGCCCTCTTTTACTGTTTTCTATGACAAGAGACCCTGGCATACTCTTCCCACTCCCACACATACAATAAATAAATAAAATTGTAAAGGCTAAGCATCACTTTTTAAGAAAAATACAACTTAAGGTATTTGTACCAATATCACTTACTTTGACCTTTCCTTCTCTATTTTATACATAATACTACCCTACAACATAAATAATCAGTACAAAATGGCAGAAACATGCTTAGAGCATTTCAGAATTTGTTGGAAACAATTTTATTTTCTTATCTGTGAACCAGAAGTAATGCCATCTACACAATAGGAGTACGAAGTTCAAAATAAATGATATTGGTAAAGTTGCATGCTTAGTAACAGGGTTACTAAGAAGGCCCTCAATAAATATTCATTTCTTAAAAAGTCAAAATCAATTTCTATCTTTGAAAAATGGAGCTGTGCATATAGATCAGCTGGTAGAAGTGAAAATTCATTAAATGATTTCTTATGAAACTCATGTAAGCAATCCAACAGCAACTAAAAATCAAACATTCTAATAAATTATAATCCAAAGATATACTGATTTTATACTTACATGCTGAGGAAAGATAGTAGGTAAATGTTAAGTCTTTCTTTTCCATTATTAGACCTCTGTGTTTTTACAAAAGCATAAAATGTATGTAGGGTAGGAAACAAAAAAAGCACAGAAAATGCACATGCTGTGTATTGAGGATGAAGGCTTCAGTGAAGTCATATGACACAAGAGTTAAGTGCCAGAAACACCTCAAACTCGTTCTGTATCCGATTTTGAATTAATTTTCAGTTTCTGTGCATTGAGAAACATTTTACTGATGTCTTGTTTTCCATAATTCTCACATTCAGTTAGACAACACTGGACCATAATTCAAGATGCTGGAATCCATTTCATTGGAATCTTGTGAGATTCAGTGAGTTCACATATATAAAATAAATATGTAAAATTACTCGATCCAAAGAACTAAAAATAGTTTTACCAAGGGTAAGCTTTTAAAACAAGTGACCTATTACATCCTACATGTCAATCAATAATTATGTGGAAAGTAAGCATTAGTTTCTGTCTTGGTCTTAATAGTGTACCAGATAAAGAAGAATAAATGTCTTTACTTACTACAAGCACAACTGAGTCTTATGTTCAAGTTTTAAGCTTCTTGCTATATATGGCTTTTGTTACATTAAGATTCATGGATACAGTTGAAGAAAAATTAAAATGAGTTCTCAGACGAAAGTTTGTAGATAAAAGAAATCACTATAATGAGATTGGAAAACGCCAAGCGTTTGAATAGTTAAATGGGACTGAAGGGACCTGAAAAAAGACTGAATTTACTGAAGATGTGAGAAATGGAAGCTTGTGAGTCAGTTTTCTGATGCCGTGACAAAATATCTGAGCTAAGAAATGCATAATGAAGAAAGAATTATTTTGGCTCATGGTTCCAGTGTATGGTCACTGAACTTGATTGTTTTGGGAGTTACGGTCAGGATATATATCATGTCAAAGGATATGAGGAGAGCAAATCTGTTCACCACTGTAGCCAAGAAGGAGAGAAGATATGGGGTGGTTAAAAGGGAACAAAGACCAAATATATACCCTTCACTGAAAAAAAAAAATCAAGTGACCAATTTCCTCAAACCAGGGGCCACTACTAAATTTTCCACCATTTCCCAAAATCTCATTGCACTATGAAGTCACCAATAGAATAATGAAATGAGGAGGCCAGAACACTCGTGATATCTCACCTCTGAACCCTGCTGTCTTTGGGACTATGCTGTCCAGATAAAGAGATTTGTAGAATGTTTTACAGGTTGAACATTATGAGTTCTTTCTATCTGACCAAATCTGGTGCATGCCCCAACTACCAAAATCTGCTAACCTTCCAGAGAAAAATCAGAAGTGCCCTGAAAAGAGTGAGATGAAGCCTCACCCTAATACAATTGGCCCTGGCTTGTAACTTTCAGTACCAGAAATCGGTTACTACCCACAATGAACTGTTGATCCAAGGGAACTACTACGAGGTCCCCCAAACAAGACAGCCTTCTGTCAAAGTCCTCAATCATTTGCCCTAGGTAGAAGACACCACAGACTGCCATCACACACCATCAAGACACAAAGCTGGAATCTGGAATGAAGCCAATTCCCAGATCATTAGCGAGTAGAGTGCTGGAATGGGATACATGAGCTGCCAGGGGAAGTAGGCCAATAATGTTGGGAGAAAGCAGGGAATGCTGCTATAGTACAGCCCCCAGCATAGCAAGAAATACCTGTGGAATAGTGGTACTCAACTTAGGCAAGTAATCAAGGGCTCTTTGATTGGCTAAGAGATCTGCTCAGTGGCAAGGAACCCTTAGCTCAACCTGGGATCTAAGCCAAATTCCTATGGAGATCAAGAATCTGGACATTAAGCAGAAGTCCCTACTAACCAGGGGCCTAAAAGAAAGGCTACACCAGTATAATCTTTCCAAACTAACAATACTTGTCCCATTTAACCCATGGTGATCTCACTCTCCATTGGAAAGTCTGTTTTTTTTATTTTTCAGAAGGCAGCAAGAACCACCAGCAACCCAATTCTACCAACAAGACCAGAAATGATAGCTGACTCCCTCGAAGGAGATGAACCACCCCTCACACATCAGCTAGGGCCCAGGTGAAACCCGAGGAAGTGGAGAGATTAGCAAGAGTGCTATTTCCACAGTGAGCCAGGGTGTTGGAGCCAGACACTGAGGATATTCAAAACGTTCCAAAGCAGAAATACAGAGGCTGCTAAGAGCTCAACACTAAACAGACTTAAAAGACTTAAAACTCACTCACCATGGCTCAGGGAATTTTGTGGAGGGGGGACAGAAAGATTGTAAGAGCCATGCTGGAGGAATATCCAGAGGCATTCTCTCCTCCTCCCCTCAATAACAGCTGCTTGAACAACGCCTAGCCTTCAATCTTTGGAACATACCAACAATCCCACTGAGGAGAACCCTCGGTGGTAAGGGGGCAGGGAGGGGGTAATGGGGATATTAACACATAATGTGCATAAAATGTTTCTACTTATTAAAAAATCAATAAATAATAATAATAACCAGAACTTATGCCACACAAATTTCAGAAGGCTAATGTTCAATTAACAAGGTGATAAAGTAATAACCATCCATTATCATTACAGGATATTTAAAAAGCCAACAGAATAGAAGAGTCAATGTTAAGTAATATGGGTATCCTATCTATAATACTAGGTAGAGACTTTGAAGCAACTTTAGTTTTTATTTAGAAAAAAAGTAACCCTCATAATATCTAAAGTTTCTGGAGTAAATTTAAACTGATAAAAGTTCAGTTATGAGTGTGGAGGTGCTATTACATTGATGTAGTTGAGGTTATTCTAACCCTGTTGTACTCTAATTGAATATTGACTGTTTTACAATTCTTTTGGAAGTAGCATCTAAGAACATGCTGAATTTGATAAAAATGGTGTAAAGTCACACACTAGGTGATAAAATGTCTTTTTTTTCTTTTTACGGATATATGATATACTAAGTTAAGAAACAACAGAATTTTATTTTAGCATTTAAAAATGTATTATGAACCAAATTTGATATGAAAATCACATTACTAAGAAACAAACCTGTATCATATAAACTCCTATAAAACCCTTTAAGAAACCTAAAAGACACTAAAAACAACATTACAAATGGTTCATTTGTCTTCAGACTCCAGCTTTGGGGAGGAAGATGCCACAATTCATGAGCATACGTACTTGGACCCTATGGCAAGCTTTACCCTTTTCTAGAAAGAGATGAAACCATACCACCAGCTCAGATGAGAGCACCGGTTCTGAAAAATATCCACATTAAGGCCCTTTCATGCCTCTATGCTGATGTGTCAGCTAGCTTTTAATTGCACTTAGCTTTTCCAAGAAGATTGCTTGGCAGGCAGTAAATATGCCAGATCATGAATATAGTTGTAGGAAATAAGTAAAAGAATTTGACAATTTATTTGTTGATGAATGTTACAAAGAAACAAAAAATAGTAAATATATGTGTAAAGTGCTAAAAACAATTAATTCCCCCCACCCAGCTTAGGAATCTCTTCTAAAATGGCCATTGCTAGTTTTTAAGCAAATAAATTTTTTCCATTTCATATTCAAATCTTTAGTAATAGTGACCTACCAACAATATGGATGTCACACTTCAAAGATCTAAATAAAACTATAAACACATAATCCGATTCACTATATCATTCTAGAAAAGTGATCCAGTCAAAAGTCCTGGTGGAGATTGTTTACTGAGGAAAATCTGCTATGCTGCAATATAAATTAAATCTGGGTTTATATGAGCTTTCCCTGGCAATGCCAAAATAGGCTGAAAAAGACAAGATAACCAGTCAAGACACAGTCTAAAGTCACATTAGCAATACAGTCTAACATCATATGACTCCTGACAGCAAATGCTGGGGAGAAATTAAAGGAAGACTGCATTGAGCTCTGTTTTCTGGAATCTTCTAAGGATGGGTACACTTCGTCACTTACATAGGAGAGTTATACTTCAAATCTAACTATGAAAGGTTCTGCAGAGTCAGACAGGGCATTCATATAATAGAGACTTTTTATATGAGACTAATAATTTGAGTGGATTTACTGATGAACAATACTTTGAAAAGTTTTTTTTTTACAGAAGCTTTGACATAGTTGTTTTTAAAGGATTGCATGAGCTTATTATACCAAACACTGCTCTCTTTCACAGTTTCAAAAAGACTCGTTATTTCTGTGTCCGAGCATCTTGTATTATAATGATGTGAATATTTTATGCTATTTTTTTCTGAAATTCAACTATTAATACAAGTCATGTTTGAAAGGTTAGAATAATACCTTCTGGAAATCATTTTTATAATCATTAGGAATAATTGTTCTATTTTTGCCTATGATATTATCATATCTCAATGTTTAGAAGAAAAATATGTTCCCCACTAATACAGTACTTCATAGTACATAACAAATATTTTCCACTTCTTCAAGTCAAGAATTAGATGATCAAAGCTAAAATTCTTTTTCTTAGGGAGATTCAAAAGGGCAAAATTCAGCATTTTGTGCCCAAGTAAGGAGAAAATGGACAATGTTTGACTTGTTCCCTCCCTCTCTCTCTCTCTCTCTCTCTCTCTCTCTCTCTCTCTCTCTCTCTCTCTCTCTCTCTCTCTCTCTCTCTCTCTCACACACACACACACACACACACACACACACACACACACACACACAGCCACAACTGCTTCTTAGTCACCTTGGAGGCTAAAGGATAAAGCTTTCGATTTTCTGATGGGCCTCACACTCCAAAGACTTCAGTGCCCACCTATAGTTGAAGAATTTTCCACAAAATAAGACTTTCTAAGTATGCACATCTTATTTTCTTGCCGTTTGTATTATTTCTACTAGTCTTAATGTAAAACTAACATGTTTGGTGTCTGGGCCAGGAAGGCAGATGTTCAGAGCCTTCTCTTCCAATATGAACCCACAAATGATAGCTTTTTAATCTTGAAAAATCGTTAAATATGTTTGAAAGTAAAAAGGATAATCTTGGCAAATTGAGTTCAGAATATGCCCTTTAGAAAGGAGGGAGAGAAAAGGAGGAAGGCAGGAGGGAGGGAAGGGAGAGACAGCATGTTTGGAGAAAAGAAAGAGAGCAGAGAAAGGGAATGAAAATTGAGAGAGGAAAAGAGACAGACATGATAGAAAATGCTACCACGGCATCTCATAGAAGTTTTCACAGTACAAGGTGCTCAAATGAGAACTGTTCTTTGTTAACTTAAACTTGCAACTCATAATAATGAGGTTTATACTGCACATCTGCACCATGAAAATCGGTTTTCAAAATCAACAAATAAATCTTCCATGAAAAGAGACATTTAAATTTTTCCAAATATCTCTTAATTATGTATCTTTGGGAAACTTCATTAATTAAGGCACAAGTGGCATCTATATAATAAAGTAGGAAGTTATAAAATAGAAACAGACAGTTATTAAATAAGAAGGGTGGAATGTTTTTAAAAGTCCAATTGGTGACTTTAGAAAGAAAAATAAAATGTTTACTGACATTGTTAAAGTACACAAAAGATAAGTGTGATGGTTAAATTTATGTGTCAATTTGACCAATGTAATAATCCATAATAATCTTGGGCACGTCTCTGAGTTTGCCTGCAGGAAGGATTGACAAATTCCTTTTGGGATTTTGGAGAAGACTTGTGATGGTTAAATTTGTCAACTTGATCTAATCCATAGTAATCTTGGGCGGGTCTCTGAGTTTGCCTGCAGGAAGGACTGACAAAATCCTTTTGGGATTTTGGAGAAGGGAGGAGTTCCCTTCTCCAGAGTGATGCCTTCCCCCAGTGGGTGGGCCTTCCAGAAGGAGACTAATATAAGGAAGCTTCCTCCTTCCTCCCCCGACTGCTGGTGCTTGTTCGTGACTTGCACTTGTATCCTGCTCTCCTACCCTTCCTGGAAAATGGAACCCAGTTTCCTCCTGGACTGTCAGCCGCTGCTCCCCAGGGAGCCATCAGGCCTTCTGGGCTGGATTGGGACTGCTGAGGCCTCCAGCCACGTGGACTGAACAGCTACTGATTTCTTTACCTGTGGTCCTGCAGACTGCTATTGTTGGACTGTCGTAAGCTACCCCAATAAATTCATTTTTACTACAATCCATTCTGTCAACTCTGTTTCCTCTAGAGAACCCTGACTAATACAGTGAGCTAGACAGTAAATTGAGAAAATCAAACAGAAAATAATGATCAAGAAATTAAAACCAATAGAATATAAAGTAACAGATACAAAAAGGATAAAAAGATAGCTGAAACATGATGAGACAGGGCTGGAGAGATGGATTTGCAATTAAAGGTGTTTGCTTTAAAGCCTGCCCACCCTAGTTCAGTCCTCAGCCCCTATATTAAAGCTGAATGCAAATGCAAAGTTGCTGGATTTCTCTCTCTCTCTCTCTCTCTCTCTCTCTTTCTCTCTCTCTCCCTCCCTCCCTCCCTCTCTCTTCCCTATCTCTTCCAGACAAATATATAAAAATATTTTTTAAAAGTAATAATTTATTCCCTATTCATTCAAAGCATCATCAAAGAATTAAAAATTCTCCAGATAGGAATATGAATGTCATCATCACACACCTGCTGGAAAATAACTAATAAATTGCATAAATATATGAAAAGAAAAATGAGACTCCAAGAATAAATTATGAGATGCAAGAGATAGAAAGCAATAATAGGATTTCTATTTAACTCAAGCAATTAATATAAAGTGCCTGGTTGCCATTGGAAACAAAACAAGGTGATCTATGATCATCCATTGCCAATGGTTGTCATAAAATTCAGAATGCTTTTAATTCCAGAAGATGGAAGCCAAAACATTAACATTCTAAAGCCATACTAGTTTGATGAGGATTTCCAAGGGTGGGTGGACCAATACATCATTGCTTCAGTTTTTAGCATGAGTTTGTCTAGTAGAAGGTATGAGGCTTATGTTCAAAAGAGTTCCCATTGCATGGTTCAGTGATGAGCTATGAAAGCACATTTTAAAATAGTTATTTATTTGAGAGAAAAGGAGGAAGGGAGAGAGAGAAAGGAAGAATATGAGTGCACTGGAGCCTCCAGCTACTGCAAATGAGCTCTGGATACATGCACCACTTTGTGCATCTGGCCTTAGGTGGGGACTGGGGAATTGAATCTCAGCCAGCAGGTTTTGTAAGCATGTTCCTTTAATCTATGAGCAATCTTCCCAGCCCTGAGATGTGCTTCTGTTCTCTGTGTCTTTGAAGACACAGGGACTAAATCCTTCAAGTATAGTACGTAGGGTGCCTGATGATAAAACATATAATCTGAACCAGTGGTGGGAGTAGCCAGTACCACTTCCCCAGAAGCTGCCTAGGTTGGAGTCAGCTGTGCTATGGAGAATGGCAATGCCTTTAAGGTGCACAGAACGACCAGCCAGTCGTGAGTTCAGGAAATGGAGAAAACACATAGATGCTACGATAATTACATGATTCCTATTTGACTAGCCAGAAAAAGCCAAGATTATCCATCTTTTTTTGTTTTTTATTGAGATGATTCATTTACACAAGAATGATAATCTCCTGCCTGGGACATTTATCCATCTGTCAATATTATCAGAAGCCAAGCACCAGTATTCAATCTAGCACCTCAACCTCTGATGTCTGGTGTCCCAATGTTCTTTTTTATTCTGTGTGTCTGTGTGTGGTTTTCATGCATATGTGTATGCATGTTCTCATGCTTGTAGGCACAGGTGTGTGGGAGGTATACACATACATGTGTTTATGTGTTTGTACAGACCAGAGGTCAACATCCACTGTATTTCTTGATAATTCCCCACCTTATTTTTTGAGACAGGATCTCTCACTGAATTAGAGATTACCAAGTTGGAAAAACCAACTAGCTAGGAAACCTTAAAAATGTCCCTGTCTCCACCACTAGGTATAATCCCATCTCAAGGGTTACAGGTGGACACTGATATGCCAGATCCAAACTCAAGTCCCCATGCTTGCATGGCCAGCACTTTATCCACCGAACCATTTCCCCAGCCCCTTTACCCATTTCTTGATACCAGTGTTGAGCTAATTAATATCTTTACCATGATATTAACATGATAACAGAAAGAGGTATCCCTGGACTCTAAATGGTGTTTTCAGTCCTTCTATGTGTCTCTCCCAAAATGCTCCCTCCTTTACCAGGAAATCTATAATTTTCACCTTTCCATTGACCTGAATCCTTGAGCAATGAGTTATTTTGGGTTCTGGTGTTTGCTGTCGCTCCTCTATGTGTCTTTAGGTTTATGTCTTCTATTCTCTGTCACATCCCACTTGAATGTCTACATCCTAGCTTCAAAAAAATGTGCGAGACACTGCCAACATTTTTCACTCACTGTGTCTTCACCATCTCTGTTCCCTGTTCTTAAAGGTACTTGCTTGCAAAGTGTGACAGTCTGGGTTCAATTCCCCAGCACCCAAATAAAACCAGAGGAACAAAGTAGGACATGTACCTGGAGTTCATTTACGGTGGCTAGAGGCGCTGGTTATACCAACACTTTAGAGACATTTACAAAGGAGCATAACTTCACTGTGTTTAAACAAAAAACATTGGCTTTTTTTCATAAAATAATATGTATTTTTCATTTTTATAGAAAAGATTTTTGTATACAATATTATTAGATGCAAAATTAAATAAAAATTATTAAATTAATCCAATAATAGGGTGTATTTGTCCCAAAATTTTTACATCAAATATGATTTCCAGTAAAGGAATACTTCAAAGTTATGAATCTTACCCTGATTTAAAGGAAAGAAACAATTTTCTCCAATAGGTAAATGCCTGAATCTTTAATAAAAAGTTTTTTTTTTAATCCATTCCCTTTTATCCCATCGTCTTATTTATTACATTCATTAAATTAACTGTGTCAGTGGAAGATATCACCCTGTATTAAATTAGCTATGTTAGTGGAAGATATCACTTTTAGTGGTTGAAAAACCAGTAAATCTGAAGTTTCAAACTTGTGTACTGGAGACATCAGCAGTATTTTATTAACACATGTGAATGACTTTTTTTAACTGTTTTTGCTTTTTGACAATTTTCATACATGTAATGTATATTTTAATCACAAAATCACCTCTTATTAACTATTGCTCCTTTTCCCTATTCCCTTTCCACTGTACCTCTTTCCAACTAGTTCTCTTTCTATTTTGATGGTGTTTTGTGGTTGTTGTTGTTGTTTTGCTTTCCTCCATCATCCATGATGAAATGTTGATGGACTGCACATCATGAAGGTCTTGTTCAGCTAATGATAGCAGCTTTCGGGTCATGAATGCAATGACCACTTCATGTCTGGAAGACAGAATTCATTCTTTTTTAAAAACATATTTATTTATTTGCAAGGGAGAGACAGACAGAGAGAGAGAGAGAGAGAGAGAGAGAGAGAGAGAGAGAGAGAGAAAATAAATATTATGTGCTACTTTGTGCCTTTGGTTTTATGTGGGTGCTAGGGAATTGAACCCAGGCTGTCACACTTTGCAAGCAAGCACCTTTAACCCGTAAGCCATCTTTCTACCTCCAGAATTCATTCTTTCATCCCTCTATTCAGCAATGATCCCTGAGCCTTGGATGAGGTGATATAGATGTCTCATTTAGTGCTGAATATTCAAATGAAATTTATTTTCAGCACTTTGGCAAGTGTTGGTCTTCCCAGTAGTCCCTGCATAAAGAGGTTACTCTGAACCAAAGTGAGAGCAGCACTAATCAGTGGGTATAAGCAAAAATATTCAGAGGAGAATTTGATGGCAATAATATATTTTAACCAAACAACACCAGTAGCTTTCCTTCGAGGGCCTAAGATCTTGTCAGCCATAGACTTATAATTATGTTTACAATACTAGGCATGAGTTCTCTCCTGTGCTGTGGGCCTCAAATTCAAAGAGCAGTTGGTTAGCCACCCCCATAACTGACATACCACTATTGCACCAGGGGGAAACTCTTGCCCAGATGGCCAGTTGTGTAGTTTGCTAGGTCCACTGCTAATTAAGACTTTTGATGACTTTTCTACCCCCAGCAGCCTTTGTGCAGCACTTTTTGGAAATATGACAAATATCCAGCAGCTCAGAAGCTTTCAGCACTATTCTTGTCAAGTTCTCAGTGGCCTGCATCCAAAGCATGTGGATGTTCAGCAATAAAATCTTACTGTTCAGTTTTGGTGGGAAACCAAGAGCATTGAAATAGCTTGTATTGTTCTGGCGATTTCAGGGGTTTCCCTGACCAGTAACTCACTAGGAGGTCACCCACTCCCACTGGGATTTTACCTTCTGGGCACAACAGATAATTATTACTAGTATTTTGGTTTATGTATTAAAATAATCTCATCATAAATTTAGATGAGGTGTGCATGGGTGTGTTCACAAATGATCCTATATTTGTGAGTTTTTTTTTAACCCTCTCCTTATTTTAGACATTTATGTTCTTGTGAGATGGCTGATAGGAAATTTGGGTTTATAACCCTGGATGGAATTTTCATGACGTGATGTTGGAGCTCTTCAAATAAACCCAGCTCTCTTGACTCAAGGAAAAATTGCTAGGTATGTACATCACAATGAAATCTTAGATGGCACCATCCTTTCACAAACTCTTATGAAGTATAAATTTAGAAGTATAGGTTCAATAAGTCACAAAACAACTTTTTATGAGCCATTTACTGCTGTTTTCAGGGGAACACAGATCCTTTGGTATTTAATCCAGCTTGGTCAATGAATTAGTTTTAGATATTGAGATGTAGGGGAAAAAATGTTGTTTTTATGTAGGGACAAGCCTAAGAGTTGCAGTTAAAAATTGATGTTTTTAACCTTAAATGTACCTACCATTTCTTCCTTCTAGCTGCTGAAGCCAGTGCTCCAAGGAAAACCCTGGCCAGTGGGGCACAGCAAAAAAGACCCCCCATCCCAGGTTTGATGTGTTCTTCATGGCTGGCATCACTTGTAGGTGTTTTAATACCTGCTGTCAGTTTGGGAATGTTTCTCACTTGGCAAGTGGATAAGGACAATAAACTTGTCAAGCAGGCAACTAACTGCTCAATCTATTATTAAAAACATAAAACCCTAAGAGATAGGAATGTGCTTAAGTCTATAGCTTCTTTATACTGACGCTTTTCAGACATAACAACTTCTAAAAGCACTTCCTGGAGTTTATTCTCTTATTAAGCAAATTATCAAAGAATAAATTACATGGCAATCTTCCAGAGCTCTGCCCAGGAAAGAAAAGGCAGCAATAAAACACGGAATGATATTCGTATTATATGCTATTAATACCTATTGGTAGTCACAGATACATTGCTTTGTTAAAGGAAGGCTTAGCAAAAAATTCAGATATAAGTAACTCTAGCTAACCCTTGACTTTCCAGATGAAAAGAGAAATATATGTTTTTTGTGGGTTTTTTTTTTTCAGGAAAGACAAATTCATTGAACATAGACTTTTCATTCCCAGACTCAGATTTTGTTTTGCTGCCCTTGCAACAAACTTCCAAATTCTTTTTCACACGCTAAAATATATTGGTTAAAAATTGATATCTAGAGTAACAAAATGGTGCCATAAAATGTTGAAAAATTATAACTAATAGGGCCACTTCATTGTTATTCATGCATAAAGCTAAGGTTTTTGAAAGAAGTTGAAGTAAGTGCCCTGTGAATATTAAATATGACCCAGGGCTCTAAAACAACTAATAAGAAACTTGTAATCTCCAGATTTTTCAGAAACTTTGACCTGATTTTCTTTTCAAAATAACTGTTAATCATTATAGGCAAACTGCTTCTTCATTTTTACCAATGATCATTCTATTATCACTTAATCTTAGTAGGTTTACTAGGGAGACAAAATTCAGTAGTTTATAAACATGGAATGTCTTCATTTTTCTCACGTCTGCTCTATGAGTTACAGATGAGCAGCCTATATACTTAAGCAGGTTTTCATTTTGTCTGCAATGTTAACAGTAAGACTGAATTTTAATACAAGTAAGGTATTCCTACTTTGCTATCCTTGGTGGCCATACTCTCTGTATTAGTTAGATTTTTAATATGACCCCCGAGTTTTCACAATAGTGTACATCCCAGAATTGCACCTTGCTCTTGATGGTGCCGAGGTCTGTGGACATGGTAGAAGATATTCCCTATGATTAAGCAAGCTTCAAATCCAATAAAAAGTAGCTAGTTATACCCATAATAGTTTGACTATTTTATATTATTATTCATTTTATATAAATATATTTATATATAGTATATAAGTATATTTATATATATATATATATATATTCAATGATTTATTTATTTATTTATTTATTACATTTGACCATTGATGAACCACGTGAAATGTACCTTCTGGCTCTGAAAACTAGTGAGAGGGATGGGCTCAATTCATACTGGATTTCTCTATGACCTACAATCAAAGGGTGTTATGTCTTCAGCAATAGGCCTTACTATTCAAGAGTTCTTTTCTCTCTGAACTTTCATCAAAATGTCCTTTAAAAAAATTGCAAGAATCTAGGCATGAATTTCAAAACTCTCCTTGCCTTTCCTCATTGCTCATTCCTAACCCCTTCTGTGTGCTCTGGAAGATGTCTCAATCATCCACACACCAATGGGATGAACCTCCAAACCAGGTACAGTTATGGGAGGAAAGGATTTATTGAAGCTGCTGAACCAGGGGAAGTTTCATAATGGTGAAAGAGGCTGGCCCCCTTTCACAGGTCCAAGCAGAGAGAAAGCCATCACCAGCACCATATACACACCAACAAAACAGGCAGGGGCAGGGGGAGGTAAAACAGGCAGGGGCAAAGAGAGATTTTCTCCCCCTTTATAAAGCCTTAGGGCAGGGTCTTGGATCCCTTTCCCAGAATTGTTAACTGCCTGAGTCTCTGGAATTTCCTTCCTGCACTGCCCTCCCTGGGGGGAATGTCTGTTTCTAACTCCCCTGAGCTTCCTTACATCCTGCTTCCTACTGAGAGGGCTGCCTACCTTGAAAAACATCAGAGACCCACTCAAGATTACTAAAAAAGTCAAGTTGACAACAAAACTTAACCATCACAGGCAGAACTCATTTTTTTATTCACACTCCTCAAAACCTGTAATTTGTTTAAACAAATTGAAGACTTGTGACAACTCAGATACATTTTAAATGTTGAGCTAGGAGATTTGTATGCAATTTCCTTTATGTGCTAACCAAATTTCTAATCTTACCTTGGATTTCTCAATGTCTATCGTGGACATTCAGAAAGTCATTCTAGAAAATTAGGTCAGCTTTGTATTACTGACAATAATAACTTAGGACCTTATTTTCTGAATGCTTTTCAGTCTTGGCTGATTTAAATATACACAGCTACATTTACAAATCACTGTCATGGCAAAGCAAAGATGGGTACACAGAGCTTCAACACTTTCTAAAGGCAATGACCTCCAAGATAAACTTTTGAATGTATATTCTGTGACCACTAAATGAGTCCCCATAACTATATACACTGAAGTTATCATTAGCATTTTCATAGTATTTATAGCAAGTCTATTTCATCCTGATCACTTCTAATAACCTCTTCACAAATTCAAGGAACATTTTAAAAAATCTATCTGAGATATCAACTTCTTTGCTGGGCACCACATTTCAAATATATTCTTATCTTGTGAACTATGTATTGTCTATTTATTCAAACTGAAGCAGCCTTTTCATGGATATCTCCATCCTTCTAATCATTCTGCTCATTCCATAAACTAAGGCTTATAAAATAGACTACCTTCTTAAAGATTCTGACCCTATATCCCTGAAACTTTGTAGCATCCCTTACTACTGACTGTTTATGCTTCCAGAATGTTCTAAAAGTCTCCTTCTTAATTATTTATTTATTCAGTTACTATAAAAGGTCTCCGTCCCCTCAAGCCTTCCAGTATCATGTACATATCATGATCTTATAAATTGTTAAGTTTCCATTGAAGTGCTTTATTATTAAAGGAATATCTAGAACAGAGCAAGCACAGAATAAAGGTTTGTTGAATCTGATTGAGTTCTTGGTTTTTAGTATTTATCTATGATATAATTAATCATTGTCATGGTTTGATCCAGGTGTCCCCCACAAACAAATGAATGTGTTCTGATAGATCGATACTCAGCAGATGGCAATTGGAGAATTAGAACCTCAGTAGAGCTATGTTGTTGGGGCAGGCTTATGGGGTTATAAGCCAGCTCCCCTTGCCAGTATTTGGCACACCTTCCTGCCGCTGTTTGCAGTGCTGTGGCAGAGGTGATGTCCAGCCCTCTGCTCATGCCATCGTTTTCCCTGCCAGGATGGAGTCTCCCCTTGAGTCTGTAAGCCAAATAAACCCATTCCTCTACAAGCCACTTTTGTTTGGGTTCTTTCTGCTCAGCAACAAGAATGCTGACTGCAACAGTTTTGGCACCAGGATGTGGGGTCATCTGTTGCTGCTAGAACCCTGATCTTGTGGCTTTGGTCTTCTGGAAGTGATCTATAGGAGGAATATGGAAGGACTTGAAATCTTGGCCTAAGAGATGCCTCGCAGTGTTGTGAGTACAGCTTCATGGACCATTCTGGTCAGAGTTGAAAGACCTGAATTTAATGAGAACTATGGACTGTGAGGTTTGGCTTATGAGGGGGAGAAAGAACTTGGTCAGGACTGTGCCAGAAGCAGTTTGCATGAGAGGCTTGCTGCGTTCTGCCTGCCTATGTCCTGGAAATCTGTGCAGGGTTGTTTTACGTAAAGATGGATTGGTGTGAGCAGATGGAGATGGCACAGAAAGAAGATCTTTGGGTCAAAACTGCTTCCCGTTCACCTGCAATTGTTTGAGATATGAAAACCATTGAGATTGGGCCAGCTGGTCTGCATTGGAACAACAGGAAGAATGCAGACTCTTTGAAGTAAGGGGCCTGAATGCTTTGATCCCCCCTGGATTAACAAGTTGGTAGCCCACCTGGTTCTGTGGAATGGAGATTGGTTAGAAAGAGAGGGTCATTGGATTTGCAACACAGTTTTGTTTTTGAAAAATGGC
>PVHP010040307.1:0-10109 GCA_004024765.1 Zapus hudsonius | reverse complement strand
TTAATACTCACCCACCACGACTCAGGGAACTGAGCGGAAGAGGGAAGGAAAGATTGTGAGAGCCGTGGGGGGGGAGAATATCAGAGACTTGGCACCCCTCGGTAACAACACACTTGGGTCAGGAGAACCAGGCTGAGTACTAGGCTCTCCATGGTCCCCTACCACAAAGACTGATCCAGACGGCCCATGGAGGAGGATATCCAGCTGACTGGGGATGGGGAAGGGGGGCAATGGGGAATTGGGGATAACAACTCATGGTTGGCCCATTAAACAATGGAACTCATTATGGACAATAAAAAAAGAAAGAAATCTGCTCTTCTCTGTCTCCCGTCTCTACTCTTGGATCTTTCATGATTTCTCTATTGCGAACTTAGGGAATCGATGATAATGGGACTTGATATAATTCTCTCTGGGTGCTTCAGGTTTGGGGTGTGTAGACTTGGTTGGATCTGTAGGTTTAGAGTGTTAATCAAATTTAGAAATTGTTGGCTATTATTTCTTAACCTATTTTTGTAAAAATCTGCCCTATCATTCAGTCCTCTTGGGGGACTCCAGTTCCATATTTTTAGGTCCCTCGTGCTCATAGGTTCTCCGATGTTATGTGCCCTGTTTATTCTCCTCTCTGTTTTATTTTCAAAAGTTTCTATTTCTCTATTTTCAAACTCACTAGTTTTCTTCAGTTTCTAGTCTATCCTTTGTTTTTTTTTTTTTGTTTTTGTTTTTGTTTTTGTTTTTGTTTTTGTTTTTTTGAGCTAGGGTCTCACTCACTAGAGTGACCTGGAATTCACTCTGTAGTCTCAGGGTGGCCTTGAACTCACAGCAATCCTCCTACCTCTGCCTCCCGAGTGCTGGGATTAAAGGCGTGCGCCACCACACCCGGCTTCTAGTCTATCCTTAATCTCATCCAATGTAGTTGTCATTTCACACATCGGAGTCTTCATTTATAGAACTTTAACATGTACCCTTTTTATATCTTGTGTGCCTACTTAACCTGCTACATATATGGAAAATAGTTAATCCACGGTGCCTTCTCTATTGATGCTGATGATTCGTGTGCTCTTCTGAGTTGGTTTTCTTTGAATAATTCTTCCTAATCTTCATCACTAACTTGTTTATTGATTTGAATGTTGTTTGAGGCTTTTGCTTATTTATCTTCTAGGAAGAAAGATAAAGGCAGCCAACGTTACTTAGTTTTTGTTGTTGTTGGAAGCAGAACTCCTTATGTAATATCATTAATTTTAAATATATGCTTCAACAAAGATAAGTATTAGGAATAAATAAAGTCACTATATAAATGTTTTTTCAAAGTCAGTTCCCCCCAAAAATGAAATGCAGAACTGAAAGGAGGTCATGTGACCGAATCTGAAATTCTTTCACCAAAACATTGTAAATTTAAAAATCTCAAGCCAAAGAGATCCTTACTAAATTTCACCAAATATGGATACACGATCCAAGAACTTGGAGACACTTGTTTGAGGATGAAATGATTGCTATGAGAAATATAATTTGTCCAAGTTGATATGTCAGTTACTTTGTCATTGCTGAGACAAGTACCTGACTAGAAGCAGTTTATGGAAGAGACGCATTTATTTCAGCATACAGCTCTGGGTTATATTCCGTCATGGCAGGAGCAGGAAGCTGGAGTCCCAGGTGTTCCTTCAGGGAGGAAGCAGAGAATGCTGGGGCTTCGCCGGCCTTCTCCTCTCCATACAGTCTAGGAACCCAGCCCTTGGGAAGATCCTTCCACCTAATCTAGAAAACCTCTCACCCCGTGTTTCCACGGTGATTCCAAGCCCATCATAATTGATAATAAAATCTGACAGGAAATAGTTTTAGTACATGTTTCATAAAAGAAGAAAAATGAGTGTTCAGTAAATACCAAAAGGCGCTCCATTTCCCAGTAATTAGAAAAATGCTAAGTAGAGCAACAGTGATTCCTGATGTATCTAGCATATTTGACACCTGGATTAATGACTTTTTTATAAATATTTTATTTATTCATTTTCAAGCAGAGATACAGAGAGAGAGAGAGAGAGAGAGAGAGAGAGAGAGAGAGAGAGAGAGCGCACAGGGTCACCACCTTGTGGGTCTGGCCCATGTGGGTCCTGGGGAATTGAACCAGGGGCCTTAGGCACTGGAGGCAAGTGCCTTAACCGCTGAGCCATCTCTCCAGCCCGATTAATAACTTTTCAACACCTTCTCCTCTGTGTGACAAAATCATTTTCAGCAACCATCTTGAAATGAACCTGTCCATGATGCTGAAGGCATGACACCTGTCAGCCATGGCTGCCGCATTTCGGTTTCTGTTTTGGTCTTACAGTGGTCTGAGCTGCTCTCGGTCAATGTCTTAAACGTTGGCCGCCCACTTCAGATGTCTTTATGAAATTCCAAATAATTGTGAACTAATACAAACACGATGGTTAGATTTTCTGTGGTCCTTCTACAACAACAAAAAGAAGTCCACCTACATTTTATATGTACCGCCGGGCCTGGTGGCGCACGCCTTTAATCCCAGCACTCGGGAGGCAGAGGTGGAGGATCACCATGAGTTCAAGGCCACCCTGAGACTATATAGTGAATTCCAGGTCAGCCTGGGCTAGAGCGAGACCCTACCTCAAAAAAAAAAAAAAACCAACATTTTATATGTACCTAATGTTTTCAACTTTGATCATCTGAAACTCGTCTAATGTAAGAACATTTAGTATACATGACCGTTTAAATAAGAAATGGATTTTCGTGGAACCCAATTTATTCTTCATTCATCTTTTTGTCTACAAGTTAACAATCAAATGAACAGATTTCAATTATAAAGATATCATTCCGACTCAGTAAGACATTTCCTGTAAGAACTAAAATTTGCACTCACTAAAAAAACACTGGATTCACAGTTTGCACTGTGTTTCTCTGCTTTAAATATTAAACACAAATAAATACTCAAGTGGTCACAGAGGATGACAAAACAGAAAAAACTCAAATTCTCTTCTTTGCTTTGCAGTCACTGGGCTGTCCTTGTTTATTTCAAATCTGCTGTGCAAACACGCAGTGAAGACCACGGGGCCAGAGATGCAGTCGCCGCAGAAGGCAGGCAAACATTGGGGCCGGGGTGGACTTACTTTGGGACTGAAGGAGAGGAGCTGAGTCCCTGTGGATTCGGGGTCAAGTGCGCAGCCGAGGACTCTCCAGCTCATCTGAAATGTACTGGAGTCTTCGCTTCGTTTTTGGTTTTGCAGGACTGGGAATTAAACACTGCACAATGTGGATGTTAAGTAAGTGACCTACTATCGAACTGTCCCCAGACCGGTAAGATCTTTCCAAAAGCAAGGGGACATATGAGCTAATTTGAAGCCTCCATAATGTATTAAGAATTTTCAGAAACCACCATGGGGTGCGTTTCCTTACCTGGAGACCAGCTGAGATATTGGGGGCCCATTGTTCATAATCCCGAGGGGTGGCTTCAGAGACTGGAGATGGGACTCAGATGGTGGCTTGTGTGAGAAGCGTCGTTCCAAAGACCAAAGGAGCAAGCTGAGCGGGTCCCTTGGGTTCATGGAGAGCAGGACCCGAATCAGCATATCTGCCAAGCCACTTAGGCATTCGGTTAAATGACTTGTCTGAATCCAAGGGACACATAGTTTCAGTGGATTAAGAAAGGAAATTATTTTAAGTGGAGGATGGTATATAATTACCCCTAAGACCCTGGTTGCAGTAAGACATTGTTGAGGGAAGAACAAAAGGAAACTCAGGACCCATTGGGCGGATGGCCGAATAAACAGAGCAGCCTGTCTCCACGGAAGCATTGTTCTGGAAATAAATGTCCATCCGTGGGGCCACAAAGCATTGTGGGGCTGCTCGCAGGGCAGACTGCACCGGAAATGGCTTCCTGTACTTCATGCATCAGAAATGGAGGCTTCTTCATTTTATGGCATTTGGAGATGCGCTTTCCTCCACACCAGATGCTGGAGAGCGACGTCCACACAAGCTCCATGTGAGCATCGGAGGTGGCCGCTGGGTGTGGAATAAGGGCAAATGAAGAGGAGTCCTTTCCGGGGAGCCTGGAGACCACCGACCGCAATGGGGTAGGCTGGGCTAGGACATGAAGACAGGACAGCTGAAGGCCAGGGAGACTCGTGGGAAGAACCACACGGGCTCCAGGGTAGAAGCAGAGTGACAGATGGTGGAAACACAAGGGGGAGGAAGGGAGCTGGGAACAGCCGGACTCCCAAGACTAGAGGATGCAGCTGAGTCCAACAGTCCATCAGGTGAGGATCCCAGGCTGAGATGCAGCCCAGGCCAAGAGGACTCTGAACCAAACAGTGGCCAATGGGAGGAAGAACAGGGGCCGAAACTGGGGTGGACCCAGGGGGCGGCTTCTTCCTCTGCCGCTGCTCATTAGGGACCTTCCTGCACCAGCTCCTTTTGTCTAGCGCTTACCATCTCTATTTATCTGATTCGGCAGCAGGGATTTCTGTTGGCTTTGTTGCTGTCATTTCCCCAACACCCAATGCAGCAGGGCTTGGCAATTGTTGAATGGATTAGAATAAAAAGGAGAGGGCTGGAGAGATGGCTCAGCAGTTAAGGTACTTGCCTCCAGTGCCTAAAGCCCCGGGTTCAATTCCTCAGGACCCACGTAAGCCAGACCCACAAAGTGCGCTCTCTTTCTCTTTCTCTCTCTCTCTGCTTGAAAGTGATAAAAAAAAAGAAGTTAAAAAAATAAAATAGGGCTGAAAGATGGCTTAGCGGTTTAAGCGTTTGCCTGCAACCTAGAAAGACCTGAGTTCAATTCCCCAGTGCCCATGTAATGCCAGATGCACAAGAGGGCCCATGTGTCTGGAGTTCATTTGCAGTGGCTGGAGGCCCTGTCGTGCCCATTCTCTCTGTCTCTCTCTGTCTGCCTCTCTCTCTCTCTCAAATAAAAAAAATAAATTAATTAAAATAAAATAAAATAAAAAGGAGTACTACCTAGAAGAGGATTTGCCATCACTCAGCTGGGTACCGGCTCTCCACGAGCTAAAGGTCAGAGCTGAGGAGCACAAGCCCCTGAAATCCAGCTCAGAGGACATGCAGTCTGGAATCGGCTGACTTCTTTACACAGGAAGCTGGAAGCTGACTAGTTAATTCAGGAGTGAGGCCAGGGCCCCCATGATGCTTTGCTCCCTTTGCTGAGGCCCTCCACTGTGAATGGTTGGGTGACAGATGTCTGGTTTTCTCTGAGGCCTTCTCAGGAGCAAGGCTCTGTTGGTTGACAGACTTCGTGGGATTCCAGAAGCGTCATGGAAACAAAGCTCTAGGCATTTCTGTGAGGGATTTGCTAGAATAAGCCCCAACTGTGGGTGCCAACCTTCCCTGGGCCGAGGTCCTGGGTGGGCATCTGAAAAGGAGAAAGGGAGGGAGCACCAGCCTTCATCTCTCTGTGCTTCCTGACTGGATGGCACATGGCCGGCTGCTTCGTGTGCCTGTCGCCATGTCTTCCCCACCACGATGGGCTGTGTATTGAAATAACCCTGCCTCCATTAATATTCTTATCAGGCATGTGTTACAGCAAGAAGAAAAGTGACTAATTCAGTACTTTTGGAGGATAAATTCTCTGAAGAGGTAGACAATCTTGGGGACCCCAGTGAGGAAGTCCCAAGAGGATCTTAGTCTGTCTACTGGTCTCCAAAGTTGCTACCCGTCTGTGTGCACCAAAGCAAAACTGTGGGAGGGAAGGAAAGACCCCCACTGATACTGACACACCTCGTCCACTCTCTGCTCACTCTCAGGGGCAGCTGTGTTCCTGAGGTGGTCCACTCTGAGACGCGCCACCAGGCCTGGTCCCTTGAGAAGGAGCAAAGCTGCCACAAAAGCCCACATTCTTCAAATTTTTCCTGTCAGTTGTATTTTGCTCTTTTGCTTTCTTGGAACTTGCTGAATGCGTGACTGATATTCATAAGAAGATTATCAAGTTAGGGTCAAAAGGAATCAGTGAGTTTAAGCAGTGGTGGGCAGCCATTATGAACGCCATGTGGATTTGGATCTGGAAATCAAATTATACTGAGGCCTCAGGGACAGTGGCGTGGTGGCTTTGTTCTTTCTTTGGTTTTTCGAGGTAGGGCCTCGCTCTAGCCCAGGCTGACCTGGAATTCACTATGGAGTCTCAGGGTGGCCTTGAACTCATGGCGATCCTCCTGCCTCTGCTTCCCAGTGCTGGGATTAAAGGCATGCGCCACCACTCCCGGTTTATTATTATTATTTTTTGTTTTTGTTTTTTTGAGATCGGGTCTCACTCTAGCCCAGGAATTCACTATGGAGTCTCAGGGTGGCCTCGAACTCAAGGTGATCCTCCTGCCTCTGCCTCCTGAGTGCTGGGACTAAATTATGTCTTTATTTTAAAGCTTAGTCTCTTCACCCCTTGGACGGGGCAGGTGCCCAGGCCAACACAGCACCCAGAGCCAGGAAGACGTGACTGAATGTCTCAGGTGTGCTCACTCAATAGCCATGTCCCCTTGGGTGGGCCACACAGCCCCCCAAAGCCGTTTTCCCAGTCATTAAAGTTTTGTATGCGGTATCCTTGGACCTCATCTCTGTTCCTGGAAGACACAACTTGGTCTTCTTTTTACAGAAGGAAATTGAATGGTAATCTAGAGGCAGTGGGAGATACACAATTCATAACACGAGCTTTGGTGTTGAAAGACCTGCCTTTAGATTCTGACTCGTTACTTGTGTCATCTGTAAACCTAATATTAGGACAGTAAAAGCCAGGTTGGATGGTGAACCCTTGTCATTCAGGGGAGAAGCTGAAGCAGGAGGATTGAGAACTCCAGGTCACCTTGGGCTACAAGGCAAGACCCCGTCTCAAAAAAGCAGTTAAAAAATGACACTATTTTGTGTTTCAGACACTTGCCTGCAAGGCCTAATGACCCGGGTTTGACTCCCTAGTACAAAGTGGTGCATGCATCTGGAGTTCATTTGCAGTGGTGATAGACCCTGGGGTATCCATTCTCTCTTTGTGTCTGTCTCTTTTGGCTTGCAAATAAATAAATAAATAAATATGTTTTAAAAATAAAGAGCCTTAAAAATAAAAAAAAGACACTATTTAAGTCGGAGAATGGTTTTAAGTACTGAGTCCCAAGTCAAAGGACTCGGCCCAGCACTTGGCATAATAAAGGGCCTTACAGAACAGACAAGGGCTGGTTGTCATGGAAACAGTGAGCTCTCTGCACTGACCCCTGGGCAGAATGGCCACTCAGTGTTGCTCCCAAGTCTGGGCTGGCTGAAACCAGTTCAGAGCACATGGGCCATGGCCTGATAGAGAGGCTCTTCAGAGCCTCCTCCAAGACCACTGGTCAGTGATTGCCCAGTAAGATGGCATCCCAACTCTCTGGAACACTGAAGTGCAAGCCCAGCCATCGGGTCACACTCCAGGGACGGGAGGGCTGTCGCTGCAGGAAAGAGGGCATCAGTGAGGAAAGAAACAGGAAAGACATCTTTGAAATCATGTGGCATAAGCAGGAAAGAAGTTTAAAGGAGGGCTGGAGAGATGGCTCAGCAGTTAAGGCACTTGCCTCCAGTGCCTAAGGCCCTGGGTTCAATTCCCCAGGACCCACATAAGCCAGACCCACAAGGTGGTGGCCCTGGTGTGCTCTCTCTCTCTCTCTCTCTCTCTCTCTCTGCTTGAAAAATGAATAAAAAATATTTTTTAAAAAAGAAATTTAAAGGAGAGATTTCTCTCTCCAGCCCATGGAGAAGCATGATGTGCCTCGGCCTTGTCTTGTTTCTTGCTCAATGGAAAGGTTGATCAGATCCCCGCTTCTCTCTGATCAAAAACAAGACGTGCACCTGAGAACATGAACAGCCTGCTGGCAAGTGAAATGCTGTCAAATGGGCTTTGATTTTGATGAGTTCTCCTTGCTGCGCTCCTGGGGGAGCTCCCACCTTCTCGGCACAATGGCCAATGCTCCCCCTGGCTGCCAGGGCATGATGAATAGTTGAGGTCAGAGTCCGGCCCTTGGAAATCACACCCAGCTGCACAGGAGCCGTTTTAAGATGCCCAGGCCAATGAATACGCATGTGCACGCAGGGGTTAGATATGCACACAGGCGCTCCAGGAGCTCAGGTAGATGGAGGGGGAAGATTGATGTGGCGATCGCAAAATCAAGGGAATTCAAGACTAAGCCCCAAAGAGCTTTGGAGGGTCTCCAGAGCTACACTAGATTAAGATGCATAAGAAAGCCCCTCACCCAAGCGGGAAACAGCACTTAGAGCAGAGGCAGCCTGGAAAAAAATGCTGGCATGAGATCATCCAGAAGATTCTTTTTAAGAAACCCCCCCCAAAAAAAAATGGCTGGAGAGATTGCTCAGCTGTTAAGGCACTTGCCTCCAGTGCCTAAGGCTCTGGGTTCAATTCCCCAGGACATAAGCCAGACCCACAAGGTGGTGGTCCTGGTTCTCTCTCTCTCTCTCTCTCTCTCTCTCTCTCTCTCTCTCTCTCTCTCTCTCTCTCTCTCTCTCTCTCTCTGTATCTGTCTGCTTGAAAATGAATAAATAAAATATATAAAAAAAGAATCCCCCAAACAGGAGTTTGTTCCCCAAGAAGACTTGCTTGGAAAGTTAGCTGGACACACGGGCAACTCACTGATGGCGAGGACTCTCCCACAGCCTCATAATTCAGAATATTGGCAAGAACAGATACCGATTTCCCCTCCTTTCAGAAAAGCATTCCCTTTAAACAAAGCCCCTATTAATCAGAACTTCAGATCACACATGGCAATCAGTTGAAGCTGTTTAGGGCATTTACAGTAATTGATCTGCTACAAGTTCCTCACAAGTGGATTGCACTCTCCATACACACGTACTTTCAAAGAACTCAAAAGCCATTAGGATGTTCTCAACTCCTGTCTGATAGTCTGAGAGTCATTGGCTGGATGTGTCATCAGAAACGAGCTGAGCGAGCGAGCGAGCCGCGGGGGGCGTTTTGATTAGCCAGGAAGGCAGATTCTCTGAGAGTCGGGGAGGTGAGGGCGTGCAAGGCTGAGCCAGCGCTGTCATAATAATTATGAGCGTTGCCACAATGGACCAGATATTTAGCATACAGTTATTATTTCATCTAGTGCTCACACAACCAAGTGAAGCCTTTAATAGCCTCTACTGTGAGCTTGGGACGTCAAGAGTTAGTCTTTTATCAAGGGAGCCAAACAAGTTCTTAGGGCTTTGATTTGATCCAATGTGTGAGTCCCAAACCACGGTGTTCGTGTGATGGCGAATCTTTGTGGTCATTTGATGGGATGCAGACTCACTAGGAGAGCCTTTCTAGAAAGTTTTAACTGAGCAGGGAAGACTCATTCTAAACGTAAGTGTCCCCTTCCCATAGGCGGGGTCACACACTAAATAAAAGGGGGAGGCAAGCTGAGCACCAGCATTGCAGTCTGCTTCCTGACTGCCGATGAGGTGTGAGCAGCAGTGTCTTCCTGCTGCCACCACGCCGTCCCCAACAGTAAGGACTGTTTCCCTCCAACTATAGCCTGAACTTCATCTCTCCTCTCTCAGGTTGCCGCTTGTCAGATCACACCAACAGGGAAAGTCACAGCTGCAGTTCCCGTGTACCATTGCCGCTCACCTTGAGGGTCGGATAATTTTAGGGGAGCCCTCTCTTGAGGCTTGGGGAATAAGCAGCAATGTCTTCGATCATGTCTAGCTGTGAATTTGTAATCCATTCCTTCTTGACTATGGTGTGGGTGTCCTTGTTGGAGGAATGTGTCCCAAAACAAAGCTGCCAGAAGCTCCTTTAAAAGCAAAAGCCGGAGGACAGAGGTATTGGGAGGGGGAGCTACTTAAAGCAGTTCTAAGCAGGTGTATTATCAGAGCTGCAAGCATCTACAGAAGCAGGTGGCCCTGTGATCCCAACCCAGGGAAGGCCGGGGGACTCCGCACATGCCGATCAGGGGTGTCACTGGCTGATGTCATATGCTGTTTACTATCCTAGGCATGAAGTGTGCTCACTTTGGCGCCCCTACAGGGATGGTTCAGAGGGGGTTCCCCAGCTAAGAGCACTATTTCTTCCTGTCAGAGTATTTGTGGCATTGCTCTAGAATCTGGAGCTGATGTCCTAAGGCCAGTTTTCACTTGGCTGATAT
>PVHP010040306.1:0-15935 GCA_004024765.1 Zapus hudsonius | reverse complement strand
ACACTTCCTACCAAGACCTGCATAATAGGAGGGATAAAAATGAACTGCAGGAGGGGGAGAGGGCTCAGCAATTAAAGGTGCTGGTTTGGATAGATTGATGGCCGGGGTTCAATGCCCATGTAAAACCAGATGCACAAGTGAAGCATTCATCTGGAATTCATTTGCAGTGGCAAGAGGCCCTGGTGCGCTCGCTCGCCCTCCTTCCTTCCCTACCTCTTCTTGCAAATAAATATTTTTTAAAAATGTTGACATTGAGCCGGGCGTGGTGGAGCACGCCTTTAATCCCAGCACTCGGGAGGCAGAGGTAGGAGGATTGCCATGAGTTCAAGGCCACCCTGAGACTACATAGTGAATTCCAGGTCAGCCTGGACTAGAGCAAGACCCTACCTCGAATAACCAAAAAAAAAAAAAAAATGTTGACATTGGCCAGGTGTGGTCACACCTTTAATCCCAACACTTGGGAGACAGAGGTAGGAGGATCGCTGTCAGTTCAAAACCAGCCTGGAATTACAGAGTGAGCCCCAGGTCAGGTTGGGCTAGAGTGAGACCCTACCTTAAAAAAACAAAAAATAAAAAATTTTAAAAAAATTAAAATAAAATAAAATAAAATGAAAAAAAACCCACAAAATAATATCAAAATAGAAGAGAAGGGCTGGAGAGATGGCTTAGCAGTTAAGACGCTTGCCTGCAAACCTAATGACCCGGGTTCGATTCCCCAGTACTCACATAAAGCCAAGTGCATTGGAGTAGAACATGCATCTGGAGTTCGTTTGAAATGGCTGGAGGCCCTGGCATGCCCATGTTCGTTCTCTCTGTCTCTGTCTCTCTCTCCTTGCAAATAAATAAATAAAAATATTTTTTAAAATAGAAGAGAGACTAGTTGGGAAGAAGGGAGTCAATGGAGAAGAAATCTGGGAGGGGGAAAGGAAGGTTATCTGGTATATTATCTATATGTATGGAGGTTGTTAATAAAACTTTTTTTTTGAGGTAGGGTCTCCCTTTAGCCCAGGCTGACCTGGAACTCACTCTGTAGTTCCAGACTGGCCTCAAACTCTCATCTCCTTCCTCTGCCTCCCGAGGACACCACTATGCCCAGCAGCAAAATAAACAACAAAAGAAGCCCTGAGATCAGAAACCTGGTTCCCAACACTGACTTCACCGTGAGTGTGTAAGGGACTACGTCACTGAGCGCCTTTGGGCTGCTAAGAACTCATCCAGCCCTCCCCTCTGACGTCCTCTCTGCCCTCTCTGTGGGGCCAGGGTTAGAGAGGAAGCAGGAAGCTGGAGGAGAGTCACTGTGCCTTGGGGTGCCTCTGCTCTCCCCTTTCATTTCCTTCATCTGTGACTGGGGCTGAACCTTCTAACATTTCATTTCTCCTCAAGTCCCCAGGGTGCTTGTGCGGACGCCTTGTCTAAACAACTCTCATTGAAACCTGCTGAGCTACATCAGACCCAAGTTCCATCTCCTTCCTGGCTCCTCTCCTGGGAACATATACACCCGTTTGCAGGGACCCCCCAGCACCTCTTTCCTGACTGCCTCCCATACTTCTGGCCTTGGCTGGCTTAGTAGAGCGCCAGGTTTAAGGAAAGGGCATGAGCAACATAGCATCTTCTGGAATCTGACCACCTGGACACCAGAATTTATAACCTGACTGTGAGCAGTGGGGTTTCTTCTCATAGCTGCTATGAAGTACTTTGCTTTGATAATTTCTCATTAATGAAGGATTTAGGAGCACAGAAGTTCTCTTCCTTTTTTCTCAGCCTAGGCTAGAGTCAGATCCTACCTTGGAAAAACAAAAAACAAACAAAGCTGGGGAGGTCATAAGTCCTAGGGGGGACTACTACTGTTGTCTGGTTAAATGGATAGATTCACTTATGTTTTAGGTCCCTATGTTAATGTGACTCTCACTTTTGGTTAGAGAAGCGTCTCTTTTCAGAAGGAGCTCTATTTCTCCCTCTGCTCCCGCATTGAGGCTGCTCCATCTAGTGCCCCAGCCTTGCCCTAGGACTCTGCCAAAGCTAATTGTGGGGTTCCCTCACCTTCCCCGCTCCTCCCCCAGATTGCCCATTTTCCTGGGATAGAATTACTACATGCACATGCCTGACACCCACGCTGACCCCTTCTACCTGACTTCTCAGCCTCTGTCCAGGCAAATATTTCTTGCTGCCTCGGGGAGAAATCCCCACATCAAACCCAACAGGTTAGAAGTGGCCCTTTCTCTTCTAACACAACCCTTTCTCTCCCTACCACATTCTAAGACCTCTATGGAGCCACAAGTTCCAAGTCTCATTTTAACAATCTGCAAATCTAACTCAAAGTCATCTTTATCCGTACACCTCAGTATTATCGGCTATCCAGTCCTGCCTACTATTTTTTTGACTTTTTCCTGAGGTAGGGTTTCATTTTAGGCCAGGCTGACCTGGAATTCACTATGTAGTCTCAGGCTGGCCTGGAACTCACAGGGATCCTCCTACCTCTGCCTCCCAAGTGCTAGGATTAAGGTGTGTGCCACCACGCCCGGCTCTTTTTTTTAAAAATTAAATTTTTTTAATTTAAATAATTAATTTATTCATATAAAAGTCAGACAGAGAGAGAGAGGCAGATAAAGAGTGAGTATGGGTATGTCAGGGCCTCTTACCACTGTAAACGAACTCCAGACATATATGTGCCCCTTTGTGCATCTGGCTTTGTGTGGGTACTGGAGGATCAAACCCAGGCCATCAGGGTTTGCAGGCAAGCATCTTCAACTGCTGAGCCATCTCTCCCAGCCCTTAAAAAAATATTTTATTAGCCGGGCGTGGTGACGCACTCCTTTAATCCCAGCACTCGGGAGGCAGAGGTAGGAGAATCACCGTGAGTTCAAGGCCACCCTGAGACTCCATAGTGAATTCCAGGTCAGCCTGGGCTAGAGTGAGGCCCTACCTCGAAAAACCAGGAAAAAAAAACCATAAACATTTTATTGACAACTTCCATAAATATAGGCAATATACCATGACCATAATCCCCTTCCCCCGCCTTCCCTCCCCCATCTCCCTTCCACGGAAACCCTTCTTTCCAACTAGTTTCTTTTCTACTTTGATGTCATCATTTCTCCCTTCTATCACGCAGGTCTGTGTAGGTAGTGTCAGCCACTGTGAGGTCATGAATATCAAGGCCATTTTGTGTCTGGAAGACAGCTTTGTAAGCAGTCCTTCCCTTCCTTTGGCTGTTATATTTTTTTCCACCACCTCTTCTGCAATGATTCCTGAACCTTGGAGGGTGTACTAGACATCTCACTTAGTGCTGAACACTCCGCTGTCATTTCTTTTCCTCACTACAATTATTATTTTTTTTTTGGTGGGTTGGGGTTTTGAGGTAGGGTCTGAATCTAGCCCAAGCTGACCTGGAACACACTCTGTAGTCTCAAGATTGGACTCCAATTCACAGTGATCCTCCTACCTCTGCTTCCCCAGTGCTGGCATTAAAGGTGTGCGCCATCATCCCTGTTCACATTGAGCTTTGGAGTCACCCCAGTGGTCACCTCCATGTTGTTTTATCAAGGTAGGGTCTCGCTGTAGCCCAGGCTGACCTGGAATTCACTACGTAGTCTCAGGGTGGCCTCGAACTCACAGTGATCCTCCTACCTCTGCCTCCTGAGTGCTGGGACTAAAGGCGTGCGCCACTATGCCCGGCTTGCCATAGGCTTTTGACTAGGTTTCAATACTTGGCATGAATTCCCTTCTGTGAGTGGCCTCAAGTACAGTCAGAGAGCAATTGGTTTCCCCTATAACAGACATGCCACCATTGCATCAGTTGGTACATTTAGCCTGGATGATCAGCCATAAAGCTTGCAGGGTCCACTGCTGGTTGAGACCATTGATAACTTTTCTCCCCCAAAAGGCTGCACAGCTCCTGCCAGATATACGTTAGAAACAGTCCTCACTCCTCATCCTCAATGCACAGCTGCCCCAGGAAGCCCCAGAACATCACTCTACATTCCATGTTCTGACTACACATAACTGGGAAGGTTTTCTAGTCACCTTCCCTGTTCCACCCTGTCCTCTGTAATTCTAGTTCTCCACTAACTCCATAAGATCAGAGGTTCATGCTTATGATATGTACATTTTTAGTATATATGTATGCTATTGTTAACCAACAAATAATGTTGCAAGAATAAAAGAAGCACCAGAAGCTTAGAGAAAGTAATCATAAATCATTATATGACAATAATAAGAACCTTCGAACTCAACCTGAGTTCAGGTGGTATAACTGGAGGTTTAAGGGTCAAAGTTGAGTTCTGGCAGTCTCTCGAAGCTAGGATTGGAGGCAGAGGTAGGAGGATTGGTGTGAGTTTGAGGCCACCCTGAGACTACAAAGTGAATTCTAGGTCAGCCTGGGCTAGAGTGAGACCCTCCCTCAAAATAAACCAAAAAGGAAAAAAAACTTAAAAATTTAGTTTCTTCACTATAAGGAAATAGACAGTTTCTTAATCTAGGAAGACAGGGAAAAAGAACTCTTGGTAGGTTATCATATTGTAACCAACACATAAAGAAAAGAGACAAGTAAAATATCTTCTCTCCTAACAGAACACTTACAGTGAGGTGCCCTTCCTATGTGCCCCATGAGCCTCTGTGTCTATTGTAGCTCACATGCCTCACGTGACCTGTCCTATTCTATTCTGGCCAAGTACCCTATATGGCTATTTAATTTTTTAACTTTTTAAAATATTTTATTTATTGATTTGCAAGTAGAGAGAGAAACAGAAGAGAGACAGACAGAATGGGCATACCACGGCCTCCAGCCACTGCAAATGAACTCCAGATGCATGCGCCACCTTGTTCATCTGGCTTTATGCGGGTACCTGGGAATTGAACTCAGGTCCTTAGGCTTTGCAGGCAAGCACCTTAAAACCAAGCCATCTCTAGAGCCTAATTCTATTTAAATTTAAATCAATTAAAATTTTAAAAATTGGAGCCGGGCGTGGTGGCGCACGCCTTTAATCCCAGCACTCGGGAGGCAGAGGTAGGAGGATCGCCGTGAGTTCGAGGCCACCCTGAGACTACAGAGTGAATTCCAGGTCAGCCTAGGCTAGAGCGAGACCCTACCTCGAAAAACCAAAAAAAAATTTAAAAAATTGGGCTGGAGAGATGGCTCAGCAGTTAAGGCACTTGCCTCCAGTGCCTAAGGCCCCGGCTTCAATTCCCCAGGACCCACATAAGCCAGACCCACAAGGTGGTGGCCCTGGTGCATTCTTTCTTTCTCTCTCTCTCTCTCTCTCTCTCTCTCTCTCTCTCTCTCTCTCTCTCTCTCTCTCTCTGCTTGAAAATGAGTAAAAATGAGAAGGCTCAGTGCCTGCCTGAAGAACCTAATGGCCTGGGTTCGATTACCCTGTTACCACGTAAAGCCAGATGCACAAAGTGTCACATGCATCTGGAGTTCGTTTGCAGCAGCTGGTGGCCCTGTGCACCCATTCTCTCTCATCCTCTCTCATTCTCTTTCTTTCTCTCCTTGCAAATAAATATTTTTTTTTATTTTATTTATTTATTTGAGAGAGAGAGGCAGACAGAGAGAGGCAGAGAGAATGGGCACGACAGGGCCGCCAGCCACTGCAAATGAACTCCAGACACATGCGCCGTCTTGTGCGGCTGGCTTTACATGGGCACTGGGGAATCGAACTCAGGTCCTTCTGCATTGCAGGCAAACGCCTTAACGGCTAAGCCATCTCTTCAGCCCAGCAAATAAATATTTTAAAAAGAAAAAAAAGACCAAGTTTCCAAAAAAAAAAAAGAAAAATTAAGCATAGTTGAGCACGCCTTTAATCCCAGCACTCAGGAGGCAGAGGTAGGAGGATTGATGTGAGTTTGAGGCGCTACCCTGAGACTACAAAGTGAATTCTAGGTCAGTCTGGGCTAGAGTGAGACCCTACCTCAAAATAAACCAAAAAGAAAAAAAAAACACATTTTAAAATTCAGTTTCTTCACTATAAGGAAATAGACAGTTTCTTAATCTAGGAAGATAGGGAAAGAAAGAACCATATTGTAACCTAATGTGGCCAAGGGGGTGACCCCACTTCCTCCTCCTTCCTGGCCAAAATAAATTTTCCTGTTGGTGAGCTTCCTGGGACCTGTGCAGTACTGGGCAGGTCCTCTACTTTCATCTTCATTTAAGCTGACCAGTCATGGGCTCTGGATGGGCCAGAATCTCCCATTCAATAAAAGTCCAGTTCCAATGGGACTATGGCTTTCGAGCTCTGGATCCCTCAGCCTCACTGGAGAAGTTCTCTCTGTTCTCTCTGCTGTACTTACCTCTTACTGTGAAATAAGTTTTATTCTTTTTATTTATTTACTTTGGATTTTTGAAGTAGGGTCTAGCCCAGGTTGACCTGGAATTCACTATGTGTCTCAGGCTGGCCTTGAACTCAGTGATCCTTCTACCTCTGCCCCCCAAGTGCTGGGATTAAAGGTGTGCACTACCACGCCCAGTTTAAACTTTATTCTTTTGAACACTAAAAATAAAATCAGTTTCTTGATTGTATTAGCTACATCTCAAGTGCTCAGTGGCCACCCGGGACGACTGGTAACTGTATGGATGGCTCAAATATTGAATATTTTTTCCATTGTTGAGGAAAGTTTTATTAGACATTGCTATACCGATCATAAACTCCCAGAAGGCGGAGACGGTCCAGCCCTGGTTCACTGGCACATTGTGACACACAGCTCAGATGCTAAAGTAATCAAATGAACACACACTGCTACATGTTACACAGGCCCAGTGGGTAAGTCCCTGCGTCTTAATCCTCCTGCCTTGGGAACATAGCTGCTAGCTCAGTTTTGACTGAGGCCCTGGCCAAAGGCTTATGGTCCCTTCCCTCCTTCCAAACTACATCTGCTCAGGGTCCTAGGTGTGTGTGTATGTGTGTGTTGGGAGCAGGAGCATCGAAAGGATTGTCAGAGGAAGAGGCAGTCAACGGGAAGGAATGACAGATCTCAAGTTCAAGTTCTAGCCTCTGGCAATGGCTACTCCCAGTAAACCAAAGTCCAGACCTCCAAGGCTTTGTTTAAAATTTGGCTGTTTCCTCCAAGCTCTGTGACTCTGGGCAGTCTGTTTCACCTCTTTGAACCCACAGCACATCCTATGATGCCGATAACGTGCTAGCTTACGTCAGTGAGTGCATTAAGTAAACTGGGCTGGCTGATGCCCAGTCACTGCCTGTTTCTTTCTCAGTGTAGGAGGCAGAAAAATCTCTTCTTCAATTTCGTTCAGATCATGTCCCTCAGCCACCTGCCTGGTTCCCACTATCTCACAGAGGAAGCCAAATAAAACTCCTGACAGCTCCTTTTGCCTTCAAGCAAGAGGCTTGTCATTAATTTCATTATTCTTATCTGCAAAGGCACCTGGCTCAGCTTCTCTTAGCCAGCTGTTTGGCTTTCTCTCCGAAACCTTCGCGTCATACTACATGCCTGCCCTTCCTGCCTTCTCTTTCCAAAACCAAAGCCCTGCCTTTATGAATGTAATTTTTTTCATAAGACTCACTTCCTCTCTTAAGCCTGCCTGACTCAACCTTCCCAGTTTCAAGATTGCTAATCACCAAGTAGTATTTCGTGCTTACCTCAACCTTCATCCACCTGCTTCCCTCCTCCCATGGTGAGTGACTGTGATGTAACACTGTGCTTGACAAGCCTTCACCTGTGGGCACCTGTGTTCCAGGTAGTGGATGAACATATAGAGCAGGAAGTAGGAACAGGTGGTAGAGGTGGGTGGACAGGCCCCACACCAGATCCTGACTTCATTGGAACCTCAATTTCTTGCATGTTTCTTATAAAAATTAGAAATAATCATTATAATAATTATGTAACTTTTATGATTAACTTGGCTCTTATTTTGTTGTTGTTGCTGTTGAAGACATCAGAGGAAGTGAATTGAGTAATTTGCTCACCAAATCACACAGCAAGTGGCCAATGCCAGGATTATACTCAGGCAGTTGGCTCCAGGCTCCGTGTTCATTTGAAACTGTGAGTCTGGAGCTTTTTTTGAGCCTGGGTCTCACTACACAGCAGAGACTAACCAGGAACTCCCTAGGTAACCTCAGCTGTTCTGGAGCTGGAGCACTTCCTTCTCCTACCTCCCCAGTACTAGGATGACAGGTGTGTACCACAAGGCCTACCTTTTATTTTATGTTTATTTTATAGCTAGAGAGATGGCTCATTGATTGAGGCACTTGCCTGCAAAACCTAAGGATCTGAGTTTGCTTCCACAGTACACACGTGGAACCAGATGCACAAAGTGGCACAGGCATATGGAGTTCATTTGCCTGCCACCAGAGGCCCCGGTGTGCCCTTGCGTATGTATATTTAGCCAGGCGTGATGGCACATGCCTTTAATCCCAGCACTCAGAGGCAAAGATAGGAGGAATGCTGTGAGTTTGAGGCAGCCTGAGAAGATATAGTGACATAGCCTGTGCTAAAGCAAGACCCTACCTTGAAAATCAAAAATTAAAAACACACACACATACACAGGGTGTGCTGGTGCACACCTTTAATCCCAGCATTTAGGAGGCAGAGGTGGGAAGATCACTGTGGGTTTGAGGCCAAATGGAGACGACAGAGTGAGTTCCAGTTCAACCTGGGCTGACCCTACCCCCCCCCAAAAAAACTTATTATTTAAGAGACAGAGATTGGGCACGCCAGTGCCTCCTGCCACTCCAAAATCACTCCAGAGGCATGCACCAGTTTGTGCATTTGGTTTTATGTGGGTACTGGAAAAATCCCAACTTTTGTTTTTTTCCAGGTAGAGTGATCTTCCTACTTCTGCCGCCTAAGTGACGGGATTATAGGTTTACACCAGGCTTCTAATCCATATTCTTTTTTTTTTTTTTTTAGGTAGGGTTTCCCTGTAGCTCAGGCTGACCTGTAATTCACTATGTAGTCTCAGGCTGGCCTTGAACTCACAGCAATCCTCCTACCTCTGCCTCCCAAATGCTGAACTAAAGGTGTGCGCCACCACACCTGGCTCTAATCCATGTTCTTAACCACCTAGCACATGTGGTCCTATGAGAGCACCCTTCACATACATTTCCAGGGCCCAAAAGAAATGTGGAATAAATACAAAGATTTAAAGCCAGACAGACTTAGTGGCATATTCCTGTAATCCCAGCATTCAAGAGGCTAAGACTGAAGGATCAGAAATTTAAGGTCAGTTTGGGGCTACATGGTAAGATTTTTTTTTTTTCCTGTGGTAGGGTCTCACTCTAGCCCAAGCTGACCTGGAATTCACTCTGTAGTCCTAGGCTGGCCTCAAACTCACAGCAATCCTCCCTCTGCCTCCCAAGAGTGTTGGAATTAAAGGTGTGCACTACCACACCCAAATCACACGCACACACTCTCTATGTATCTCTCTCTTCTCACAAATAAACATATATTTTAAAAGTATGGCTCTTAAGCAGGGCATGGTTAGTCCCAGCACTCTGGAGGTGGAGGTTGCAGGAATGCCATGAGTTTGCGGCCAGCCTGAAACTAAGTAGTGAGTTCCAGGTCAGATGAGACCCTACCTCAAAAAAAACATCAACAGCAGCAACAACAAAGAAACATGAGTGAATGAGATCCCCAAGATAAAGTTTAGAGCAGAAGATCTGTGACCAAGGAAAAGAACTCTGGAGGCTCCAACTCCTCCAACCTCAGCACAAATTGAACAAAACCATTATGTGTTGTGTTCCCAGGAACGTGAGCAACGGGATTAACAAACATTTAGGGAAGGTTAGCAGCACAGAGGAGGCAAAGGTGCAGAAGGCAGGGCAATACAAAGAAACAAAGCAACCGGAAAGTCCATGCTGACTCAACACCTGGTGCCTGTGCGGCCAGAAAAGGGTCCGTGAGCTGGTGAGGGGTGTGCGTTGGAGATTGCAGTCTGAGCTGGTACCTGACCCCCCCCCCCCGGCTCCTGCGCACGCGCGCTCGGTGCCCGCGGCTCCCCCGCCGGCCTGCAGGGGGCGCTGCGCCCCGCGAGCCCGGGCGCGGGCCGCTCTAGCCGGCGCTCCGACTCGGTGGCGGGCGCCGCAGCGGCTGGTCCCCCGCGCCTCCTCCTCCTCCCAGCGCAGGTGGGTCGGCCCGCGCGGGGCGGGGGTGCCCGGGGGCGTGGGGCGGGAGGGTCGCGGCAGTCTCCCGGGCGCGGAGTGGGTCCTGGGGCCTCAATGCATCGGCTGGGGCTGGGGTCCCGGTGGGCCGGGCAGTGGGAAGCATTGCGTCTCTGGAGGTCCCAGTTCTGGAGAGCGCCTCCCCCAAGACTCGCTAAACCTGTTCTGAGACCCCTTTAAACCGGGGGTCTCGGATCAGGCCCGCCAGCGGCTTCCGGGGGACACCTGGGGGCGGAGCCATGTGGGCGGGGTCCCGTGATTGACACCTCTCTCCCCAGACTTCTGGGGGCTACCACCGGACTCCTGAACGCTAGACCAACCATGGTGAGAACCCTGACCCCAGCCCGCGCCCCCACCCCACGTGCACGAGCCTCGGTTGCCTCTTAGGAACCCAGGACCTCCCGTGGGGGTTCTAGGGCTCTGCCCTTGCAAAGCTACCTGCATTCTTGCACCCTGCCTCTCCCTTAGCACGGGCGCCTGAAGGTGAAGACGTCAGAAGAACAGGCAGAGGCCAAAAGGCTAGAGCGGGAGCAGAAGCTGAAGCTCTACCAGTCAGCCACCCAAGCTGTCTTCCAGAAGGTGGGGCCCCCAGGAGTCCCGACCCCAAGTGGTCACTTTGGTATAGTGCAAAGGTCAAGAGCTTGACTCTAAACTCTAAAACTGCATCCATCTAAATCTGGGCCCTATCAATTTACAGTTATGTGACCTTGAGCAAGTCACCGAAATTCCTCAGGCTTTAGTTTATTCGTCTGTAAAATAGGGCAGAATGGGCACTGTTCATCAGATTAAATGAGCGTATAGTTCTTTGCATGGTACCTGTTGTATGGTCTTCAAGACTATTGGGGTGGTTCTGGGTTTCTGTTAACTTCCCCTGGAGATGGGGAAAAGCTATGCTCCCTGACCCTGTAACCTGTCTTCTTAGCGCCAGGCTGGAGAGCTGGATGAATCAGTGCTGGAACTGACAAGCCAGATTCTAGGAGCCAACCCTGATTTTGCCACCCTCTGGAACTGCCGTCGGGAGGTGTTCCTGCATCTGGAAGCCCAGAAGTGTGTAGTGGTTCAGGGTCCCAAGAAGACCACCTTGGACTCACCTGCCAGGGTCCAGGGGTGGAAAGGAATGGAGTAGCCTGGGGTATTGAGATGGGTGGGAGCCAGGTACAGAAAGTGAGGGGTGAGCCCAGGCTGGGTGCTGAAAAGCCTTGACCCCCCCCCACCCTTTGCCCGCTTAATGCAGGTCCCCTGAGGAATTGGCTGCTCTGGTGAAGGCAGAACTGGGTTTCCTGGAGAGCTGCCTGCGTGTGAACCCTAAGTCCTATGGTACCTGGTACCACCGCTGCTGGCTGCTAGGCCGTATGCCTGAGCCCAATTGGGCCCGAGAGCTAGAGCTATGTTCCCGCTTCCTAGAGGCTGATGAGCGAAACTGTACGTATCAAAGATCTACCCAGAACCCTCTCATGCTGGGTCCTTGATAAGGCCCAGAGTGGGGAGAGATGTGCAGGGTTCTCTGGGGCTGGTGCTGAAGGGGATGATGGAGCCAGAAAGTTTCCAGGTGGTCTCTGAGAGAACTCTGGGAGTTACCAGTGGAGTAGCTCCTCTTTGCCCTGCTTCTGAAATAGGCTGTTCCCTCCCCCACATCCCCCAGTTCACTGCTGGGACTATCGGCGATTTGTGGCTGCACAGGCCTCTGTGGCCCCTGAAGAGGAACTAGCCTTCACCGACCACCTCATCACACGAAACTTCTCCAACTATTCCTCCTGGCATTACCGCTCCTGCCTCTTGCCCCAACTGCACCCCCAGACAGACTCTGGCTTGCAGGGACACCTCCCTGAAGATGTCCTACTGAAAGGTAAGCAGAGCTGTGGGGGGGGGCTTGGCAAGGATTCTGCAACCCCTCCCCTCCAGCCCTGATGCCTGTCTGATCCTGGGTCGACCCTGTTTCCTACCTGTCTTTGGGGGTACATGTGACTCAGTGCTGGCTTCAGGAGCTCAGGTATGTAGCTCCTGTGTAAGGCCAGGGTATGAGTGAGACTTAAGGCTGAAGAGTGAGTTGTTGGGATGGCCAGGATCCCACCACTGCTGACACAACCCCATGCTTCTCTGCCCCCCCCCCCACAGAGTTGGAGCTGGTGCAGAATGCCTTCTTCACTGACCCCAATGACCAGAGTGCCTGGTTCTATCATCGCTGGCTCCTGGGGCGGGGTAAGTAACGGGAGAAGGGCCTGAATGTTCGTGGCTTAAAAGGAATAGAAGATTTAAGGAGACCTGAGGCTGTGTTTCTCCCCAGCCGACCCCCAGGATGCTCTGCGCTGCCTGCATGTGAGCCGGGATGAGGCCTGCCTGTCTGTCTGCTTTTCTCGGCCCTTGATAGTAAGTCCAATGGCTTTTGCTAGAGAGAAGCATGACACTGTAGGCAGGATGCTGTTGGGACTGATGGCTCTCTTTGTCTTTCATGCCAGGTGGGCTCTAAGATGGGGACCCTGCTACTCATGGTTGATGAGTCACCCCTCAGTGTGGAGTGGAGGACCCCAGATGGCAGGAACCGGCCCAGCCATGTCTGGGTATCCCAGAATTGATGGGGCAGAAATGAGGGTCTGGGTGGGATAGTCAGAAAAGTGGTGAGGCCGAGGCATTTCCTTGACCCAGTGCATACAGCTCTGTGACCTGCCTGCCACCTCCCTCAACGACCAGTTGCCCCAACATACATTTCGTGTCATTTGGACAGCAAATGATGCCCAGAAGGAGTGCGTCCTTTTAAAAGGTGATGCAACCTGCAGTCCCCCCTTACAGCAGTCCCCACCCTCTCCTCTCCTCTCCTCACGGCTGTCCCCTCCAACTACCTGCCCTTTGTCTCAGGCCGCCAGGAGTGCTGGTGCCGGGACTCGGCCACTGATGAGCAGCTCTTCAGGTGATGGCAGGGAGCACAGGACAAGGAGAGGGGCTCTAGATATTGGGCAACCGGGCAGCAGGCTTGGGCGTGGAAGAGATAGCTCAGACTCCATATTGGGAAGCGCAGTACCCAGGGCTGTGGGCATCATTCCCTCCCCTCCTGCCCACTCTCAGGTGTGAGCTGTCAGTGGAGAAGTCCACGGTGTTACAGTCTGAGCTCGAGTCCTGTAAGGAGCTACAGGAGCTGGAACCTGAGAATAAATGTGAGGCCATTCCCTGAGGCTTCTAGCCTCCATCTGTGGCCACCCCTTTGGGAAGAGGTCTCAAAAGATCAGAAGCAGATGAGTACACATCCATTTCTCCTTCCTCAGGGTGCCTACTGACCATCATCCTGCTGATGCGGGCACTAGACCCCCTCCTTTATGAGAAAGAGACGCTGCAGTACTTTGAGACCCTCAAGGTGAGTCAGGTTGGGGAGAACAGGCCAGGGAAGGCCCAATGGGGAGGAAGGCAACTGACTTACAGTCCTTCCTTTCCCCACCAGGCCGCGGACCCGATGCGAGCGGCCTACCTAGATGACCTGCGCAGTAAGTTCTTGCTGGAGAACAGTGTGCTTAAGATGGAGTATGCCGATGTGCGTGTGCTGCACCTGGCTCACAAGGTTTGCATTGCCTGTGTGCTTTTCCTGGGCCCCTGCCTGTGCTCTCACCACACCCTAGCTTCACTTTTCATCTCAGGGACCTTCCTGGACATTTCCTCTCCACCCAGATTGAATCTGTCACCCCCTGGCCTCCTGTGCTAGGTCTAACTTTCACTCATTTGGCTCATCATCTTACTTGTTCCCTGGTTTCAAATCCCGGGGTGCCAAGGCCTCTTATGTTAACCCTTCCATCTGCCTGGTCACTTCTTCTTTCTTCCTTCCAAATGCCCTTTCCCCAGGCAAGGGACGTGACTCAATGGTAGAGCATCTCCTTTGCATCCACAAGGCCCTGGGTTCAATTCCCTGCACTGAAAAATAACCCTCACTTCATTTTTTGCCACCTGAGCCATCATGCATTCTTAGGCTTTTAGCTCTGGAGCAGGCCCCAAATCTTTTTTGGTTTTTCAAGGTTTCAAGGTAGGGTCTCACTCTAGCCCAGGCTGAACTGGAATTCACTATGTAGTCTCAGAGTGACCTCAAACTCAAGGAGATTCTCTTACCTCTGCCTTCCAAGTGCTGGAATTAAAGGTGTGCACCACCATGCCTAGCTCAAGCCCCCAAATCTAAAACTTAAAATGGTTTCTGGAGATTTCTGAAAGCCTTCCAGGATCTACTTTTCCTATTTCTAATCTGTCTCAGTTTTCCCAACATATCAGCCTTCCTATATTACTGCAGCCCACCTCTGCTCCTGGCCAAGCACCTTCTCTGAGTAAGAAGACTCACTCCTGCCATGTCTGTGTGCTCCAGCAGTTGCCCCTATCCTCTGGCCCTTCCACACTTCAGATTGCCTTTTCCATCTATTCCCCCAGCCGCCCCACACCAACCTCCCTGTCTGTCCCTTATTGCTAATATGTAGCATGTAACTCCTAGAGGCTATAAGGTAAGCATCTCAGCGCCAGCCCCTTCTCACCAGAGGTATCCAAGGGCCCATATGGGGCACAGAGGGCAAGTAGCCAAGGACCTATCCCCACTCCCACCCCTAGGATCTGACGGTGCTCTGCCATTTGGAACAGCTGCTCTTGGTCACCCATCTTGACCTGTCACACAATCATCTCCGAACCTTGCCCCCAGCCCTGACTGCTCTACGCTGCCTTCAGGTAAAGTAGTCATCCTTCCCTTGATGTCCTGATTGGTCCTTTTCCCTCTTTCTACCTCTGTCCCTATTATAGAGATGTCTAGGTCCTCCCAGGCCCTGCAGGTAATCTTCCTCCCCCACACCCCCCCAATCTACTTTGCGCCTGCACGTCCTTCCCTGCACTGTAAGCTGATCACTGTGGGTTCCATCATTGCTTGTATCCCCTCTGGCCCCTGGCTGACAGCTGCCAGTTCAGACTTGTGCCTCCCTGTCTCTCTGCTCCCCAGGTACTTCAGGCCAGTGATAATGCCATAGAGTCCCTGGACGGTGTCGCTAACCTACCCCGGCTGCAGGAGCTATCGCTGTGCAACAACCGTATCCTTTGAATTGCCTTGTAGATGGCACACAGGGTGGGTATGGAGGCCGTGGAGCAACAGACTGAAGACAGACAGGAAACAGGCTCCCTTGCTAGGGCAGTGTGAACTGAGGAGATACGGCTGGGGCCATCTGGGGCTATCATTAACTTGCATTCGTGGAGTTACTCAGTGTGTGACTTAAGCCAGAGTTCACAAATGGGAAACCCGTAGAGATTCTTAAGGACCACATAGTATTTAAAATCAGGAAGAGTCATGTTTGTTTAAAAAAAAAATCCCGAACTCTGATTCCTCTTGAAAATTGAAAGTTAGTGTGACCTCTGACCCACATTTCCACATAGCAGTGTGGAGGCATTGCCGAATAGCAAGTACTTTTTGCCAAAGCTTCCACCTCTTGGTAGCACTCAGAGCCTGCTTCATGTTTTCCTGCCTTGTTCCTATGGGCAGGTGTTTGCAATTGCTCCCAAGATCTTTGTCCTTCCGCCCCAGGGAAGCTTGCCCATTCCAGGCAGCAGCCCCAGCGATCGAGGTTCAGGGAGCAGATGGTGGACAGGGTAGACCTGCTGAGATTTCCTTGACTCTCCTACCCAAGGCCTCCAGCAACCTGCTGCGCTCCAGCCTCTTGCCTCTTGTCCTAGGCTGGATCTCCTCCATTTGCAGGGCAACCCACTGTGCCAAGAAGAGGGCATCTTGGAGCACCTGGTTGAACTGCTGCCTTCAGTTAGCAGCATCCTCACCTAGGAGGCCCTCCCCCCCCCACCTCTGCCCTTTAACTTATTGGGACTGAATAA
>PVHP010040305.1:0-15947 GCA_004024765.1 Zapus hudsonius | reverse complement strand
AAAAAAAAAAAAAAAAAAAAAAAAAAAAAACAGGTCCATCGTGTGTCCCAGAGGGCTGAATTCTGTGAGGCTGTCTGTGTGGTCTCCATGTCAGGACATGGTCAAGAAGGAAAACCAACCTCCACTACCATGACTCACCAGCACCCAAGTTCTTGTTCTTCTTTTGGGCCCCGTCTTTCTTCCCTTTCCTTTGGTTTTAGGTGGCATGTCTTTCCTGTCCGCCTGCGGTAGGGAGAGCTTTATGTGTAGGTCTGTCCACAGGAATGTTTTTCTGTTCCCTAGACTGAAGCAGGAGTATCAGGAGGGTCAGAAGTCTAGTCTCTTAAGTGTGTGTCACCCTGTTCAGAAGCTTGGTCTCCTGGGAACCTTAGGCAGGATGGGGCTCAGTAGTCAACACTCTTCAGAGAAAAGAAGGGGTTCCCTCCCCTGGAACCTCCCTTACCTCCTCCTACCCTAGGAACCTGTCAGTGCAGGGTGTCTGTGTAGTGGGCCCTCTGCCCACATGGAGGGCAAGAAAGAGGCTCAAGCTGATTGAGCCGGGAGAGAAGCCTGAGTCCTGGGAGCCAATCCAGGGTGGCTCCCTTCAGGAGGGGCCTGGGAGAGGGCAGGACTAAGAACTGGACTATTGCATTTCTGGAGGCTGCACTGTTGTCCCAGCAACTGGGAACATGGAGTTCACAGAAAGGCTTAACATACAAAGATCTTGGAGGGTCAACTTCTCCCCAAATCCTCAGTTCAAAGAGAGAGGACCTTGGAGTTGATAGCTATGATTCCCTTCCACACAGGCACTGCCAGGAATATGGAAGCTTAGAAATTTCCAATCTGAGGGCTGGAGAGATGGCTCAGCGGTTAAGGCACTTGCCTTCAGTGCCTAAGGCCCTGGGTTCAATTTCCCAGGACCCACATAAGCCAGAACCACAAGGTGGTGGCCCTGGTGCTCTCTCTCTCTCTCTCTCTCTCTCTCTCTTTCTCTCTCTCTCTCTCTCTCTCTTCTCTCTCTCTCTCTCTCTCTCTGTATCTCTCTGCTTGAAAATGAATAAATAAAATAAAATAAAAAAGAAATTTCCAATCTGAGCTGGATGTGGTGGCGCACGCTTTTAATCCCAGCACTCGGGAGGCAGAGGTAGGAGGATTGCCGTGAGTTCAAGGCCACTCTGACTCCATAGTGAATTCCAGGTCAGCCTGGGCTAGAGCGAGACCCTACCTCGAAAAACCAAAAAAAAGAAAAGAAAAGAAATTTCCAATCTGAGATAACAATGTTGTACTGGTGTAGAGAAGAAGCATGAACATTAGCCATAGTGGGCACTTTGTATCCTGAGGTCTCATCAGTAAATTAATACTATTAGACTTAAAACAAAAGGTCCTCTTCAGAAAGGCATTCTCCCTACAGTGCGCTAGGAAGACAAACCCAGGGCTGTGGAGTCAGAGAATTTTCAGCTTCACAGAAATGAGAGCAGTGGAGAGGCCGGCCCATGGGCTCCATGTGATGCAATTTAAACGTCAAGGAAAGGGCATCAGTGAAAGTGGCATGAGTTCCTGGCTATCTAACTCTGATCAAATTTAGTTTTCTGGCCTATAAATTTTGTAACTCCTGAAAGTCCCAGCTCTTAGCTGAGTATTTAAAGGACTATTTTCTCGCATGTCACTTAGTCTATTGCCTCACTCCCCTCATTACTTCATGTGGTTAGGCTGCAGCCAGGTGTAGAGCGTCTACTCAAGCTCTCTGCAGGATGGAGTTGCTTGGGGCTCCCTCTAGTGGATTTGCTTGACATCCCACATTTCCGGTTTTTTTAATTTTAATTTTTTTTTTTTTTTTTTTTTGGTTTTCGAGGCAGGGTCTCCTAGCCCAGGCTGACCTGGAATTCACTATTTAGTCTTAGGATGGCCTTGATCTCCCTTCGATCCTCCTACCTCTGCCTCCTGAGTTCTGGGATGAAAGGTGTGTGCCACCACGCCTGGCTGCATTTCCTAATTTTTTTTTATATTTAAATTTTTTTATTGTCCATAATGAGTTACATTATTTTAAAAAATATTTTATTTATTCATTTTCAAGCAGAGAGATACAGAGAAAGAGAGAGAGAGCGCACCACTAGGGCCACCACCTTGTGGGTCTGGCATATGTGGGTCCTGGGGAATTGCACCCTGGGCCTTAGGCACTGGAGGCAAGTGCCTTAACCCATGAGCCATCTGTCCAGCCCTCATGAGTTACATTATTTAGTGGCCAACAATGAGTTGTTATCCCTCCTAATTTTTTGTTTAAGATTATGTTTTGGGTAATGTTGGGGGTGACTCCTTTTTAGGGATGCTTCCTAGCACTTTTCTAGGATCATGTTTGGTTGGAAAAATTAATTGGGAACTAGGGTTTTATGGGTGGCTGTTTTGGTAGGCAGCTCCATCCTCTGGTGATCCAGCTTGGGGGCCTTCCTGGAGCCGGGCCCTCCATCTGCCACCTTGATCTCTGGCACCATACTGGTCAGAATGAAAACAGCAGGGACATCAGGGCCTCTCCCTGTGGATTAAGGGACCTGCAGGCTCCTTCTTCAGGCACTTCTCTCTATTTATGTCCCTCTTCATATCTTTGACCAGTTGTTTATTATCAGATGCAGATCGTCAGAAATAGACACAAGATCCAGGAATACAATACCGTGCCTGTGGTGAGCATGTATATTTAAGCATAGGCCAATGCATGTTAGCTTAACCCCTGGGTGACTACAGGATCCTGTGACATTTGGATTACATTTTATAGAAAAGAGAAAAGCCAGGCTGGTCCTTTGTTACTATTATTTAATGTTTATTTATTTTTTTGAGACAGTGTCTCATGTAGCCCAGGCTAGCCTCATATAGCCAAGGATAACTGAACTTCTGATTCTTCTCCTCTCAAGTGCTGGGAGAACAGACATGTGTCACTACACCCAGTTTATGCAATGCTGGGGATTGAACACACAGCTTGGTGCATGCAGGGCAGATACTCTACCAACTGAGCTACAACCCTAGCCTCAGGCTTGTCTTTTTAAATTTATTTATTGACTTACAAGTATAGAGAGACAAGAGAGAGAGAGAATGAGAGAAAAAGAGAGAAAGAGAGAATGAGAATGGGTGCACCAGGGCCTCCAGCCACTGCAAATGAACTCCAGATGCCTGTGTCACTTAGTGCATCTGGCTTTATGTGGGTACTGGGGAATTGAACCAGGGTTGTTAGCCTTTGTAGGCAAACACCTTAACTGCTCAACCATCTCTCCAGGCCCCAGGCTTGTCCTTTTAATGTTTATAACCCCTGTAATTTATGACTGGCTAAGCTTGTGTACATTTCCCAGATCTGGAGAATACCTTTCTTTTAATTTTGCAGCAGGTTGTCATTTATTCATCTTCCAGAATGTTCTCTCTTGCTCTGTAATACAATGGGAGTTGCTATCTCTTTCCTTCTCACCTTGAGCCTGTTTGGGGACATTCTTCCACAGAATGACTGTGTCTGTTATGCTGATGCTTGGATGGCACATTGAGGGCAGAGATCATCTCAGAAGAGCATTTTCTTACAAATGTGTTCAGTCAACTGACTTCCAGCTGCAGAATGAGGATGTGGTTTGGGGTGAAGGTGAAGCAGAGTTAGAAAACTGCCATGTATCAAACAGCGAGCCGCTTTAATAAAAGAAAAAAAAAAAATAAGGCCCTGGCCTACAGCGACTGTTAGCTGGGTACAGTCCTATTTGTGAGGCTGAGGCAGGAGGAAGATCTCTTGACTCCAGAGTTCAATGCCAACCTGTGAAACAGTGAGATTTGTTTCCAAAATAAAGAAAAGAGAGCTGGGCGTGGTGGTGCACGCCTTTAATCCCAGCACTCGGGAGGCAGAGGTAGGACGAGCGAAGTGAGTTCGAGGCCACCCTGAGACTACACAGTGAATTCCAGGTCAGCCTGGGCTAGAGCGAGACCCTACCTCAAAAAAAAAAGAAAGAAAGAAAAGAGAGCAACCGAATAGAGAGATGATAAACATTTTTCATAGTTGTACTTCTAACTGATCACACTACAACTATTGCTTAAGGATCTTTATCTTCCTTCTGGTAGGAATCATCAGTAATTTATAAGGAAGAAAGTCTGTTTTGATGTGTTTCATGTATCCTGTCATTTAATTCTACATGACCTGTGTATATTCATTGAATATTATGGGACACCAGGCCCAGCACACATGAGGTAGGGTTTCACTCTAGCCCAGGCTGACCTGGAACTCTATAGCTCTAGTCTGGCCTCCAACCATTCTACCTCAGCCTGCTGAGTGCTGGGATTAAAAGTGTCATATCAGAAGAGAGTCCTGCCCTCAGGGAGGGGATAGTTAGACCAGAAAGGCCACTATAATCCATTGTGTGGGGCGAGACATGCCAGGGCCCTGGGAGGGTCAAGAAAGGTGGTTACTAAGCTAGAAGGACTTGCATATTGGTTAGAAAGGTTAGTGGAGCAGGTGGGAGTTGGGTAAAGTAATGAGGCCTTCAAGGCAAGGAGGACAAGTTTTACCAAGGCCTAGAGGTGTGTGACTATCAAGTTAGATCACCAGTTGTACACATCTCATCTGTGCTGGCCGCAGGGCTGCTACAGATGCAGTGTGAGCTTCATTTCCCTTCCTTGCTTCCCGCTTGGAAAAAGAGCCTTCAGGCCCTTGGCTACTTCTCTGATGGATGTGTGAGAGGCTAGGGGTTTCAGGCCCTCTGAACATAAAGATGGCCTGGCTAACCCTTGCTGGCAAGGGACAGGGTGGACATATATGGATTTGCAGTGTTTGGGCCCCTACCTTTTGTCTGGCCCTCCCTGAGATAGTTATGCCTTGATTTGAAGGTGAGCCAGAGGCTTTGCATAGGGTGGCCAGGTTTCTGGCAAAACCCTCCATTTTCTTGTGGCTAAGGAGAGTTGGTAGCTTCTATCTAAAATAGCAGTGAGGTTTCTGGGATAGAAAAGACCCTGGAATTGGCTGCAGTTCCTTGTGGCATTGCATAGTCTTAAAAAAAATCTAGCAATCGCTTAACAATTACTTTTACTTTCCTTTCTTATTTTATTTATTTACTCAAGGTAGGGCCTTACTGTAGTCCAGGCTGACCTTAAATTTATGGTGATTCTCCTACCTTGCCTCTCAAGGCTGGGATTAAAGGCCTGTGACACACTACTGGCTATATTTCTTTTCTTTTTGGTTTTTCGAGTTTAGGGTCTCCCTCTAGCCCAGGCTTACCTGGAATTCACTATGGAGTCTTAGGGTGGCCTTGACCTCACGGCGATCCTCCTACCTCTGCCGCCACTACGCCTGGCTACATTTCTTTTTTTAAAAAATTTTTTATTTATTTAGTTGAAAGAGAGTTAAACTGGGCTTAGTGGCACATGCTTTTAATCCCAGCATTTGAGAAGCATAGACAATAGGATTGCTTTAAGACCAGCCTGGGGGTTACATAGTAAATACCAGATCAGCCTGGGCTAGAGGGAGACCTACCTTGAAAAAACTATAACAAAATAGAGCACACACACACACACACACACACACACACACACACACACACACACAGAGCAAGATATATATATATATATATATATATATATATATATATATATATATATATATATATATATATATATATATATATATATATATATATAGAGAGAGAGAGAGAGAGAGAGAGAGAGAAAGTATGGGTGTGCCTGGGCCTCTTGCCACTGTAAAGCAGCTCCAGATGCATACACGGGCCTCTTTGGGCAGTGCTAACCAAGGTTTCCAGAAAGAAGCCACACCTACATGAAACATTTTAACAGACTGACTGATCAGAGCTTCAGGGATCATGGGGGGTTGGAATGTTGTAGGTCCAGAGCCAAATTAACTTGGCCTTTCTTCGCCCTTAAATAGTCATTTGATGTCTGCAGATGTCTGTGTGTGACCTAACAGCCTTGTGACTATTGGGTAAATCCTCATGGAATGTACCATCAGACCTCTAGCTTTCATCATCTAAAAACTAAGAATGCTCATCAGATAACATCCAAGGCCCACAGCAGAGGTTTCCCAGCTTTGCTATAACCCACCTACCTGACGCATTCACCAATGTATTTTAAAAGTGTCCTGAGTTAGGCCTTTGGTTTCTCGTGGTAACCCAGGCTGACCTGGAACTTGCTCTGTAGTCTCAGGGTGGCCTGGCTGATTTAGGCTTTTGTTCTGGGACTAAAAACTTCATGAAGTGCTGGGGAGACGACCCAGTGGTTGAAAGTGCTCACTTGTCTTGTCAAGTCTGCCAGGCCAGGTTCAATTCCTCAGGACCTACGTAAAGGGCATGCATGCGGAATTCCTTTGCAGAAGCTAGAGCCCCTGGCGCCACCTACTCAGCTCTCCCACTCTCACACAAAAAAACACAAAACATGCAGGAACTTGTTAACAACACGTGGGAACATGGGATTTGGGATAACCTAAATCTGTGTTCCCAGGGCCATGGTCACTTATACTTGGCTCCAGAATGAACTATCATATTTCCTTTGAGGTGAGGAGTGTGTTTTTTTGCATTGACAGTAGGAATTAATAAAAAAAATTCTGATAGGAAATAATACAGACTCTAAAATGTCTTAGATAAAGGCGATTAATTTGCAAATCTAAGATGTGGAGCTCAATGGTTCTTAGGGCCAGACTTTCTTCTCTTGCAGAAGTACTTGATAAGCTCAATAACCTTGTCATACAAGAATTTTGTGGAAGAACCTGGAGATACAAGGCGGAACTGAGTGCTTATTGACACATTTGGGGTTTACAAGTTCAGAAAACTGAGGTTCAGAATTAGCAAATTAAGGCAGGGCACTTCCTTCTTTGGAAAGGAAGTTCCTATTTTTGAAGCTCTTCCATTGGAACAAGCCACTGGGAACTGCATTTCTGTTCCCTGGAGAAAGTGAGAACCTCTGGCCAGCAGTTACAGCTTCTCACAGCTTCTGTGGGCAGGGCTTCTGTGCTGAGCAGGAGAATCTTTAAATATATATCCAATTCCCAGAAAAAGAACCGCTTTTCAGAAGAAAAAAGAAAAAGAAGGAAGTGCTTTGTTTTCAAGAGGTCAAAGTTCGTGGCTTGAATGGCTCCAACAAGCTGCAGCATTCCCATCCTGTCCCCAGAATTTAAAATACCCAGAGTTCAATGGGAGAGCGCTTGCCTAGTATGCCTAAAGCCCTAAATTCAATCCTAAACTCCAAAAATAAAGTAAAATATTAAAATTAAATAAAATACCAGAGGTAGTTTTCAACATTTCTGCACAATGTGAAGCTGATAAACTCGAAAGTCAATCTCCATATTTGTCAGGCGTGGGGAAAAGACGACATTACGAGTCTTCTGGGCTGGAAAGATGGCTCAGCGGTTAAGAGGCTTGCCTGCAAAGCCTAACGACTTGGGTTCGATTCCCCAGTATTCACATAAGCCAGCTGCACAAAGTGGCTGGGACATGTATGTGGAGTTCATGGGCAGTGGTTAGAGGCCCTGGCATTCCCATACTTTCCCTCTGCTTGCAAATAAAATGGTAAAAAAGAATCTTCCCATTAAATAAATGAAATATTGAAAAAAAAAAAAAAAGGATCTTCCCATTCCTAGGTTAGGAAGATGGCTCAGCGGTGCAAGGCGCTTGCCTGCGAAGGCTGTCTGGTTTCAATCCCCAGTCAAGCTCCATGCGCACAGTTCGTTTGCAATGGCAAGAGGCCCTGGGCACCCATGCCCGTAAATAAATAATAAATAAAAAATATTAAAACCAAACAACAAAGAATTGTCCCATCACCGTCTTTTCACGCATTGCACTACCGAAGCCCCAAGCCCGGCCCAGAAGAAACATGGAGGTCTGGCTTCTGCCTGGCGCGCAGACTCCACCCGGGCCCCACCTCCTGCCTCTCGTCGCCTCGCCTCTCCGGCAGGGGGCGCCGACGCCCCGTTCCCGGCCCCGCCCCCCGTGGCCCCGCCCCGGCGTGACCACGCCCCGCCCCGCGTGGCCCCGCCCCCGCCCCGGAGGTGGGCGCGGACACTCGGCGGCCGCTCTCCGGGCCGTGTGCTCCGCCGCCGCGGGGTCGCTGCCGCCGCGTCCTCCGCGTCCCCGCGCACGTAGCCCGTCCCCGGCGCGACCCCGCGCTCCGCCCTCAGGGCGCGCCCGGCCTCCCGGCACCTCCCACCGGCCGTCGGGGCCGCGGCTCCTCCCTCGGGCCGAGAGCCGGCGGCGGCCGGGACAGGCTCCTCCTCCGCGCCCTGCTTCTTCCCCGGCCCCGCCGGGCTCCCGACCCTCCCTCCCGGGCCATGGCCGGCAACGTGAAGAAGAGCTCGGGCGCCGGGGGCGGCGGCTCGGGGGGCTCGGGCGCGGGCGGCCTGATCGGGCTCATGAAGGACGCCTTCCAGCCGCACCACCACCACCTCAGCCCGCACCCGCCGGGCGCGGTGGACAAGAAGATGGTGGAGAAGTGCTGGAAGCTCATGGACAAGGTGAGGCGGGGGCCGCGGGCGCGGGAGGCCCGGGCGGCGGCCGGGGAGTCGGGGAGGTCGAGGTGGGGCGCGAGACAAAGATGGGGTGGGGGCTGGGGGAGGGTGACGGCGAAGCCACCGGGGCGGAAGTGCGAGGGGGTGCGGAGTTTGGGGCTCGGTGCCGGCGGGGGGACGTGGGTCACGGAGCTGGCCCCCGGACGTGGGCCGAGGGAAGGAGGAAGTGCCGCTGGAGCTCCCGCCTGGGGTCGGCCTGACGGTGGGCACCTGTGGGCTGGGGGGGCGCGGGGCTGGCTTTTTCCTTTTCTCACGATCAAAGGACGAGGAGGGCTGAGATGGGGCGAAGGAGGAACTTCCCCTTCACTCGCCAAGGTTGGCTCAGCTTTTTTTTTTGCCATCCTGCAAAGCCCTGGGTATGATCTGTCTGTCGCTGGCGCTGAGATGTGCACTGATTAAACCACAACTTCTAATGAAAGGTGTGTTAACTGAGGATGCTCACCAGCAGATCCTGTCTTCAGAACTTCCGGCGCTCAGCACTTTAGAGTTTTGGGCTCTAGTTGGATTTTTTAAAAAAAATTTTGTAACGGGCCTGCCTTTTACAAGGCCTGACTTGTTCTCTTATTCCACGAGATTACCTTTTCAAAAATCAGGTGCGAAAAAATAAACCACTTTTTTTTTTAAAGCTCTTTAAATTTGTCATTTGGGATAATCTTCCTTATGGTTGTGCCTACATAATGACATTTACTAGTTAGCCCCAAGTACTTAAAACTATCATGTTTTGTTAGAATTCATACACTATTCCCTTGATAATGTTCATATTTATTAATAACTTCCTTTGGCAACAGTCCTTGTAAATGAAAAGTGATTAGGAGGTTCTGGTATGTAAGAGAATAGTGTTATATCCTCCAGGGTAAAATTGGTTTTTGCTGGTTCCTCTCTGGGCCCAGGTTCCTTTTCTGTCAAGTTCTTCATGGGTTGTTCTGGATTAAAAGCAGCCATTAAAATGATTATGAAGCACTTGGCAAATGTAATTCTGCTATATAAATGCTTAACAAGTCCTGTGTGAGAATTAACACTTTGCCAGTGCATACCATACCAGTGGCTTCAGAGCCATGTTTTCAGGAATTTTTCTTACATCAAGTAGTGTGAATTATGGTAGGCTACCAACATGCCTCCCCCATTGGCATTGTAATTAATTACATTATATTGGTGCTCTAGTAATAATTTTATTATTAGAAATTATAAAGCCATTATAGAGAGATATATTGTCATCTTTTTAGTTTGTCTTTTGAGAGGTTCACTATGGAATTCAGGCTGGTCTGGAACTCATAGTAATCCTCTACCTCAGCCTTCATAGTACTGCCTGGCTCCTCATGTTGGTAGTTAAAAAAAAAAAAAAAAGAATGTGGGGCTGGAGAGATGGCTAATTGGTTAAGGCACTTGCCTGCAAAACCTAGCAACCTGGGTTTGATTCCCCCGTACCCACAGAAAGCCAGCTGTGCAAAGTGGCACATGCATCTGGAGTCCATCTGCAGCAGCTGGAGGTGCACCCATTCTCTCTTGTGTCTTCTATCTCTCTCTGCTTGCAAGTTAAAAAAAATGAATATGTTAAAAAAATCTGAAGTTAATAGGCTTGCATTTGTGGTGTGTGTATGTTATGTTTGTATGGGTGTTCATATGTGTGTAGGTGCACATGAGGCCTGGGTGACACCCATGTTTTCTCAGTTATGCACCTTATTTTTTGAGACAGGGTCTCTTAATTTGGTGCTCACTGATTCATATAGGCTAGTTGACTAGCAAGCCTTCTGGATCCTCCTGTCTCTGTTTTTCCAGCACTGGGGTTATTAGGTGTCTGTTTTATTTGTTTGTTTGTTTTTTGAGGTATGGTCTCACTCTACTCCAGGCTGACCTGGAATTCACTATGTAGTCTCAGGGTGGCCTTGAACTCATGGTGATCCTCCTACCTCTGACTCCTGAGTGCTGGGATTAAAGGCGTGCACCGCCACGCCCTGCTAGGTATATGGTTTTTACATGGCCACTGGGAATCTGAACTCAGGTCCCCATGTTTGTACAGTAAGCATTGTAACAACTGCACCATCTTCTTAATTTCTACATGTTTGCATTTTAGGGACCTGTAATTAAAGATTTAGGGCATAGAACTGGGAAAAAGGAGCTTCTTTACAAAACCTGCTGGCCCAGGTTTGATTCCCCAGTACCCATGTAGAGCCAGATGCACAAACTGGCACAAGCATTTGGAGTTCATTTGCAGTAAATAAAATCTTCTCATAACTCCTTCAGCTCTTGAGAGTATTGACTTTTGAGTTCTTTGGTAGAATGTTTAATTACTTGAGGAATAAAGAGGAACCAAAGTTTGGAGTGAAACACCACATGTTACTAACTGTACTGAAATGAAAACTCAGCGTTAGTTCTGTAGGTCCATTCTGCTTTCCGCATTTTCTTAATGCTTCTGTAATGTTGTGAGGTTGCATCATCTGCAGCAAGTTGTTGGTGTCTTTGGGGAATCTCCTTTTTTTACTTCATTTTTATTGTTGAAAGATTGTTTTGAGGCAGGAGCTCACTCTAACCAAGGCTGACCTGTAAATTACTCTGTACCCCCGGGTTGGCCTTGAATTCAGGGTATCCTCTGGGATGCTGGGATTAAAAGCATGAAGAGTGATTAAACCATATCTGGTTTGTTGAAAGTTTTTAAGTCACTACAATATTTTGATGTCATATGGTATTATATAAGTAGTGAAGAACTGTCATATCCACACATATCCTTCATATTTGTTGAATTTAATCCCAACCTACTATTTTATACTCTCTGTTCTTGTTGGAGATGTATACTCTTTCAGCCTGCTCTTGGATTTTTAATGAGTTAGCATTAGGGGACTATTGGTCTCCTTCCTTCACCCAATATTGGATATCTGGTATATGGAGAAGGTGGTGTGTGTCGTGGGTTCTGGTCACCATTTGCAATGAGAGAGAGAGAGAGAGAGAGAGGGAGAGGGGAGGAAAATTAATGTGAATGAGAATAGGTACACTAAGGCTGCTTGCTGCTGTTGTAAAGGAACTCCAGGTGCATGTGCTACTTTGTGCATCTGGCTTCATATAGGTACTGGGAATTGAACCCTTGCTGGCAGGCTTTGCAAGCAAACAAGCACCTTTAACTGCTTAGACATATCCCAGCCCACCTCTATATTTTTATTTTATTTTTTATTTCAGTTGTGTATGTTTTGAGACAGGGTCTCATGTAGTCCAGACTGGTCCTGGGCTGATTATGTTGTTAAAGATGACCTTGAACTTGTGACCTCTCTGCCTCTACCTCTCCAGTGCTGGGATGACAAGCTTGTACTTGGCTTTTGTGCTAGGCAAGCTCTCTACCAACTGATTCGCATCCCTAGCTTCTAGGCTTTTTGTTGTTGTTTTTAGGTTTTTCTCCTTCCTTTCCTTCCTTTTTTTTCTTCCTTTGGCCTCCCCAGAATATTTTTTTATTTTTTTTAATTTATTGTCCATAATGAGTTACAACATTTAGTGGGCAAACAATGAGTTGTTATCCCCAATTCCCCGCTGCCCTCCCCACCCCCCTCCACTGGATAACCTCCTCCATGGGTCGTCTGGATCAGTCCTTGTGACAGGGGACCAAGCATAGCCTAGTAATCAGCCAGGTTCTCCTGTCCGTACCTCTGGATAGTCTCCCCCACCACGGCTCTCACAATCTTTCCGCCCCCTCTTCCGCATAGTTCCCTGAGTCGTGGTGGATGAGTATTAAGGTTGCTTTAAGGTTGTGAGCTTAGGGGTCTTTGTGTCGAAATCGTTGGTTTCTGTCTCACTGGCTTATCCTGTGCTGATTTAATGGCTGTGGCTGTGGGCCCCTTTCCCCAGAATATTATAATAAATATTTGTGTAAATACTTCTGTGAAGAAAATGCTAGACTAGGGAGATGGCTCAGTGGCTAAAGCACTTGCCATTCAAGCCTGAGTACCTGAGTTTGAACCACAGACAGCTATGGTGGGCTGCTGTGTTCCTAGTCCATTGACAGAGATGGGAGGCTGACAGAGAGATGGGAATTGGAGACAGAATTTCTGGAAGCTTGGGGTGAGCACAACAAAGAACAACAGCAGAGTGAGACCCAGAGAGAGAGAGAGAGAGAGAGAGAGAGAGAGAGAGAGAGAGAGAGAGAGAGAGAGAGAGAGAAACTCTGCCTTAGGTGACGTGGAATGGTGAGGACTGATCCAAAAGTTGTGTGTGTGCTGTGGCATGTGCTTGCTGTGCCTGTGCGCATGTACACGTGTACGAGTGTGGGGTGGATGGGGGGAGAGTGGCTAGTAAGTAAACAGACTAAGTATGGAGAAGAAATCAAATAGCCTTAAATGTAAATTTTAACTTGTCATCATATTTAAGTTAGTGAGAGGTGTAAAATGTCATTGTGAAATAGAGGAGGGGTTGGAAGGCATGGAGGATAGTAAATATTTTGGGCTTTGCTGGCTACGTGCTTAATCTCATATTCTTCACTGTTAGGAGTCTTAAAGCTATTTTTTGCTTCCAAATATTCTTGGGGGGACTAGACCATAATTTGCTTACCTCTGAAGTAGTAGAGCATTATGCTGGTAATATTTTAGGTTTCACTCTCTAGCGGAAGCTGTCCTAGAACTGTGTAGCCCAGGCTGACATCAAATTCACAGCATTCCTCCTTCCTCAGCCTTCCAAGTGCTGAGGTTATAGGCATGTATCTAGCTCTCACATTTTGAGTTCAAGAAAGTATTTTCTAGGGCTGGGAAGATGGCTTGGCAATTAAAGACACTTGCAAAGCCTGCTGACCTGGGTTCGATTTCCCAGCACTCATGTAAAGCTGGATACAAAAAGTGGCACATGTATCCGGTGTTCATTTGTAAAGCAAGATACCCTGGTGTACCGCCCCCCCCATACACACAGTATTTCTGTTGGGTGTGGTGGTGCATGCCTTCAGTCCCAGTACTCAGGAGGCTTGAGGTAGGAAGATTTCTTTGAAGTCATGGCCAATCTGGGGCTACAGAATGAGCTCTAGGTTAGCCTGGACTAGAGTGAAATCCTGCCTCAGGAAAAAAAATTTTTAAAAATGTTTTTTTGCCGGGCGTGGTGGCGCACGCCTTTAATCCCCAGCACTCAGGAGGCAGAGGTAGGAGGATTGTCGTACCCACATATGCCAGACCCACAAGGTGGTGGCCCTGGTGCTCTCGTGCTCTCGTGCTCTCGTGCTCTCATGCTCTCTCTCTCTCTCTCTCTCTCTCTCTCTCTCTCTCTCTCTCTCTCTCTCTCCTGCTTGAAAATGAATAAAGAAATTATTTTTTTTAAAAATAAACTTAAGAGATCCCACGTCACTTTGGGCCTACTTCTGTAATCACTATCATTTATATATCACTTATTCCTTGTTCTCTTGGACTGTATGGCCTTACACCTAGCACACAGCCTAGGACTCAGCTAGCATGCAAAATGTACACAGAACTGTAAGGAAGAGAAGGGTGAGGGATGGAGGTCCAAGAAAGCAAAAAACCTGATTAAACATACTATTTACAAATTAAACTATATTTTACTTCCAAAATATATAGTAATTTATTCAAGGATCTTTGGGGGCTAGGAAGAGGGTACAACTAAGGGAAGATGAAATTTAAAAAATCATTTTTTAAAGTTTTTCAAGGTAGGGTCTCACTCTAGTCCAGACTGACCTGGAATTCATTATGGAGTCTCAGGGTGGCTTCAAACTATCAGCAGTCCTCCTCCTACCACTGACTCCTGAGTGCTGGGATTAAAAACATGTGACACCTCATCCAGTCAAAAAAACCATTTTTTTTTTTTTTTGAGGTAGGGTCTCGCTCTAACCCAGGCTGACCTGGAATTCACTATGTAGTCTCAGGGTGGACTTGAACTCACTGCGATCCTCCTACCTCTGCCTCCCGAGTGCTGGGATTAAAGGCGTGTGCCACCATGCCCGGCTCTAACCCTGTCTCATAATGTCTCATAATCCTAATCTCTCTGCTGTACCTGTCTCATGGTCTCTTAATTTACCATGTGTAGATTCCCACTCTGGATCTGCCATATGGGTGCTTTCATTCTTCCCTAGCTTTGCTCCATGGGAAAGCATGTGGCCAATGCCAAGTGTGTTCCCCTCTTTAATCCTATCCCCCGCTCTATCTGTTTTATGGTCCCTAATTTACCATGTGCAGATTTCCACTCTGGATCTACCACATGGGTGCTTTTATGGGTTTACATCTTTCCTCAAAGCTTTCCATGTGTTCACACCACTTCTGATCTTCACTTTCTAAGCCTCGGTTTCTTTAGTCTTACCCGCTTCAATCTGGCCTCGCTGTCTCTCTAACTTCCACTTTTCTTTTTTTTTTTTTAAAGATATTTTATTTATTCATTTTCAAGCAGAGAGATAGATAGAGAGAGACAGAGACAGACAGACAGAGAGAGTGCACCAGGGCCACCACCTTGTGGGTCTGGTTTATGTAGGTACTGGGGAATTGAACCAGGGGCCTCAGGCACTGGAACCAAGTGCCTTAACTGCTGAGCCATCTCTCCAGCCCTAACTTCCACTTTTCTAACTTATGTTTTCCACATGAAACGTTCTAATCTTCCTTTCCAGGTCTCATTCACTTTAAATAAACTCCACAAATTGTGATTTCTCCCCAGGTAAACTCAATAATTCATAAAAAGCCGGGCGTGGTGATGCAGGGCTTTAATCCCAGCACTTGGGAGGCAGAGGTAGGAGAATCACCATGAGTTCAAGGCCACCCTGAGACTACAGAGTGAATTCCAGGTCAGCCTGGGCTAAAGTGAGACCCTGCCTCAAAAAAACAAAAAAAAAAGGTCCTTGGGGAAAGCAGCTATAATCTATTTATCTCCTATAGTTTTCAATCAGGGGGCCTTATACAATAGTTGATAGTGTATAAGGAATTGTTAAATTGCTTTGTGTGCCTCAAAGGAATTAACTGAAAGAAAAAGGGAATTTATTTGTATTTTTGTTTTGTTGTGGGGAAACATTTATTTTAATCACATTTAATTTATTTATTGCTGTATCTTTATTGATAGCATCCTTGTTTTATAAGCGAAAGTACTTGGGCTCAGAGAGATTAGGTAATTCATTGAGTAGTGAAACCTGATTTGCAGTCCTGGATTACCCAGCTCCCAAGGTTTAGTAAATTCTTCCACACCCTTACTTCTCAGGTATACAGCAAAGTCTGTCATAAAAGCCATTTATAGTAATGCTACAATGAATGTTTCAGTCAACCACAGACCACATAGATGATGCTAGTCCCATAAGATTATAATAGAGCAAAAAATTAATCACTTAGTTATGTCAAAGGGCAACACATTCCCTCCCATATTTGTGGTGTTGCTGGTGCTGACAGTCATATAAAAGTAGTGTACGTATCATTACTACAGTGCATAATAATTGGCATTGATAAACCATGTTATGGTTTAAGTATTAGACTGTACTTTTTTATTTATTTTTATTATTATT